>VWZG01003415.1:154477-183264 GCA_013396735.1 Grallaria varia | reverse complement strand
GGCCGGGCGGGGCCGGGCCAGGCCGGGGAGGTGGCGGGGCGGGCGCGGCCCCGTGACAGGCCCCGCTCGCGGGCACGCGCCGCCGCCGCCGTTGCTGCCGCCGCCGGGGCAGGTGGGGGGGAACGACGAGGAAGCCGCGCCGCGCATGCGCAGGCGCTGTTCCGTTCTCCCGGCCCCGCCGCTGTGGTGGAGCAGGGCGGGTTGTGGCTTTTTCGTTTTCTTACGATAAAAAGCGTGGTTTTGGTGAAAGCGGGCGTGGTCCGGGGCGGTGCTGCGGCCCAGCGCTGTCGCCAGCCGGCAGAATGGGCTCCCCGAGCGGCGCGGAGGGGCCGTGCGCGCCCCGGCGCAGGGAATCCCCGGGGCGGGCCCGAGGGGCCGCTTCTGTTCCTTGTCCTTTCAGGCCGTCACAGTGACGTAAAAATGAGCCCCCGCTGGCAGAGCCGTCCCTTTGGGCAGCCCGGCTGTGCAGGTTTCTACCCTCCGCGTAGTTGGTTAATTTTTAAGAAGTCCCTCTGCGTCTCAGAGACGCCTTGGGAGCTGCTGTGGGCCATTGTGTGTCACCTGAGCCTTTGCAGAGCCAGGGCTCTGTCCCTGCTGCCACGGCCGGGTGGCACAGCCAGCATCAGCACCAGCAGCGCTGGCCCCAGCGTCCTCTCACAGGCTGTATTTCTGAATAAGTTAACATATCCTGTATCTACTATTGCATCATGTAACTCAGGGAACTGACGGACAGCTCTAATGATTTCCTTTTCCTTTTTTTTTTTTTTTTTTCTTTTCTTTTTCCCCTTAAGCTTAGGTTTTGGGACCCATATGTTCCTTTCTAAAGAAGGCTAAGTCTCAGGAGGCTCAAGTAATTATGGTCATCTGCTGCGTCAGTGTGATTTATTTAGCCGTGCTATGTGATTTCCTACTCTTTGTATTTGTGGTTCTCACAGAACCTGGACCATTCAGGAATGGTAAATGTTCTCAAATCTGAACAACTGAAAATGAGGAGTATTATAAGCCTACATCCATTTCAAAAGTTTGTATATTCTCTGTATAAGGACCTGCAGCATTACAATGCACTTAGGCTTTTACATGGTTTTGTATGTAATTCTAACTGTACAACTCAAAAATAGTTGACAGTATCAACTAAAGGCTGCAGTGCCTGAGTAAGCATAAAAAGGAGATACTGAATTTGTGTGTACCCATAAGAAATTATTTGTATGCAGTTCTGCCAGCAAAAATATGACCAATACTCCTGAGAAATGGTCCTGCCTGAACATGTTTCTTTGATTTCCTTGCCTTAGCAGAAGCCCTCCATATGGCCATGTGATTGCTGCTGCTCCTGCTGCTGCTGCTTCACGTGATCCAGCTTTCTGGCACAAAGGCTCGGAGCTCGTACAGATGATTGTTAAACATCATGAGACTCTGCAAGGTAGAGTAGGCAAGAGGAGGAGGAAGCCAAGAAAAGAACCGTGTGGGAGTTGCACTGAAAAATGGATTTGGGCAAAAAAAAAATTGATGCACTGAAGAAGCAACTGGAGGAGTAGGGAGAAAATCAGTTGAAGGTCGTGTTCATAAGAGCAGTGGAGGAGGAAGAGAGATTGATAAGATTAAAATGGCTGGTGGCATCAAAAGCATTATGGAAAGTGGAGTAAAGAACTGGCTGGGGGGTTAGGCCAGGGAAGAGCTGTTGGTATCATCCAAAAGAGCTGTTTCAGCGTGCCTAGCCTGCATGGAAACTGGATGGGTGAGGGACTGGGACATGGCCCGAGGGCCAAACAGGGTCTCTGTGGTTATTCCTTGTAATTTCCTGCAGAACATCAATCATGGGCTGCCACACAGCTGTTTCTGGGCCAGACCTGTGGTGTGCAGATCAGCCATGGTGTTCCTGCTAGGAAAAGTCCTGATCCCTCTCTAGCAGATATCTAGTGAGGATAAATCCATTGCACTGATGGGCTAACTGGTTTAATTAATTGGGTACTCTCACTGTTAAGGTTGAACTGTTCTACTTGAGGCCGAAGTTACTGAGCTTGAGCACTAGCCTCTGTATTTAAAATAGCCTCATCTGCTATCCCAAACAAATCCTGCACCAGGGAGCATGGACCGAACCTAGACATATTGCTAAAGACATAATTTCTTTAATACTATTTTGAGAAAATTTAAACTGCAGAACTGAAGAGCATGTTCAACTAAGGAAGGGAGTAGGCAGGCCAGGGAAACTGGAGCAATGAAGAGTGACAGAAGTGAAGGCCGCATAGAGAGTAACAGCAGCCGAGCTTCTGTGTTTCCTCATCAGAAAAAAATGTTTTAAAATTAAATATTAAATAAATAAAAAGTAGAAAGAATACAGAAGAATACTGGTAAATAAAGAGAACAGCACAAGGCCTAAAGATGAAAAAAGATGATCAGTAGCTACTGATTATAATTGCCTTTTAGTCTGGGTTTTTTTTCAACAGTTCTGATATTGTTAACTCTATTAAAGAGAATATGATGCTCTGTTTTTCTGTGTAGAAGCACCATTTCCCTTCCCCTATGCAAATGTTAGTAGAGAAAATAGCCCTATAGGCGTGACCTGTTTAGACTTGGATTATCTTCACTTAAACTCACTGGAAGCAAGATTAATTAATTAATGTGATGATAATAAAAATAAATTATACAAGTTGCCTGTAAAAATGTGCTTAGATTTAAACTAGTCATGTTATGTAAGTATTTCAGATAGCATTTAGTGGATTTCAGATTTAACCACATTTCCTGTTTTAAATTGCGATCAGTATCTGAGATTCAATTCTAAATTTGTAGGATACACCTCTCTATAAATTGTCACTAACTGAAATCACTGTTTCACTTCACAAATGTCAAAGAAAAATTATCAGAGTGTGAAAGTTATATTTCACAGCGTCTGCTCTAACGCTATCTTAGTCTGTGCTAGATTGTGGGGGAGGCTGTGCTGCAGCCTTTTTCTCATGGAAGGCTTGCCAGTGAAGTTAGGCTTATCTCACTCCTCTTGGTATTCTGAAGCGAAATGCATCTCCATGTCCATCCTGGGACAAAGGTGAGGATCATGCAAACAGCACTGGAAAGCACTCTCCTTACTTTTGATGCACTGCAGTCAAGGAAGCTGTGCTATCTTGCCATTTCATCCAGTGATTCAGTCTACAAATCCATTTCATTCTCTGGTATTTTGTACTGTGATTGCCAACAGGAGAGTTAATTACAGCCATTGATAATAATTCTGCAATATCGGTGATAGTCACTATGTTTAGGGAGAGGCTGAGGAACATAGCAATGACAGCACAAACTACTAGTACAGGTGTATAATAAACTGAATAGCAACTACAGTATTTTTCATTTTATAGTAATCTAGGTAGCTTATATTTAGATTGAGATCATCATTCACTAGAGCTGAGCAGCAGTCATCAGGTGATGATGACTATTGTCATCATTGCAAACCTTTTAGCATGGCCAATATGTACCAGAGGTGAAGAGCTCCATGGCACTTGCACAGCCCTTCACATCATCACTGCAATTAACTGTTGACACCACTGCAGCGGTGAGGTAGAGAACAAGATTATCTTTCCGCTATAGATAAGGAGCCAGATAGAGTAGGCAGTGGCTCTTCTGTATTTGTGGCTGTCTAGCTTTAGTTATGCAAACTCAGCTCTTCAGGGTATCAACACCTCCACTGGGCTGAAGCTGGTGGAGGATCTCCTGTGGGATCCGATTATGCTGCCCACAAAGAGCAGCCCCGGGACCACCCTGAGGCCACACTTCCCTGCTGCATAGGAAGCAAGCTCACAGATACAAACTCAGGTGTGGCTGCTGCTTGGCTTTTGGAAACAAGCTTGACCCAAGTCCCTGGCAGCACACGAAACGTGCTGTCAAGCATGCTCAGACAAGCTGCCTCCAGGGCCGTTTGCAGCCTGTCAGTGTGGCGGTGAAATGAGTTGTTAGCTGGAGGAGGAAATCACTGTGCACATGGCTACTGTGCTGATGACTCCTTTTGATTAGTACAGGTATAGTTATGCCAGCATCTCACATATCAAATTCAGGTTTTTTTGATTCTCAAGTATGAACAAGATGATGCCACTTTGCAAATACAGGTTTACAACTACACTGATTTCTTTACTTGCAAGATTCCCATCTTGGCTATTACTGCTGATAAAAATGGTGTAGATTAGACATTAGTGCTTAATTAAAACGTCAAATCATTGACATTCACATGATTTTTTTAGTAAACTACATAGTTCTTTTTATGCTTCTTAGCATCTTCACAAGCATGGAGAGTGTCACCAGCTCAGCAGCAAATAGCAACAGAACTAGTGGCGTGTTAAAACTCATCAGGAAAACATCCTTAGGCTATGTTTCTCTACTATACTGCTATCCTGAATACATTTGTGGTTTGGTGTTAGATTTATTCATTTCAGCTAAACACAGCAGTCAGCATTACTTCCCATCCTCCTCCTGATCCTAACTCACTGTCTGAGATCACTGTATGACATAAGACAGCTGTGCCATTTGATACCTGACAAAGCTGGTTTGAGATTCCCCAAGAAAATGTCTATATGGTAAATTGCTGTTGCTACATTTTTACAATATTATTTTCAGATAACTTCTGACAAAATTAATGGGAAAGGCTTATTTTAATTTATGGTCATAAATACTAGAATATCCACCAATTTTTCTGAACATCAGCTGTTCTCATTTGAGTTGAATTTTGGGCTTAGAGGATAAGAGAAGCTTCAAATCAACAAGAATCTCAATAGGGTGAGTTTTGCTTTTGGTTTTGGAGTATCTCGTGCTAAAACTCAGTAAACTTTTTTTGTTAATGGAACTCTCAGCTTTGTTTTGAAAGATAAAACAACCCCATTTATGTAAGGACACACAACATCACCACTTTGTACTAAAGCAGAAAATGAGTAATCAGGAGGCGTTTCACCTCCAGGAGATGTGTCCTCTCAGAAGTTGATGCTGAAGGCTGATTGAGCCTTGTAGAAAAGGTAACAACTACATAATTTAACCTGCAGCATGTTTACACATTTAATATCGCATAAGTGCATGATGTACTCATAGGAAAAGGCAAAGCCTATTTTAAACATTGAAGCCTACATCACACGTTGTGATGGGTGCTAATTTGCTTGAAGGGAACTTATATGGTAAACTGCACAGTGTTTCTGCTTGAGAGAGTAGGCTGTTGGCTTTGACATTTGCAAACAGATCTCTGAAATGATTGTGTTATTGGGACAGAACAGTCAGGTAAGTAAACTGCACTTGTCCATGTTATATTGCTGTACACGCAGAAACCCAAAATCCAGATTCAGGAAACATGCTGATTGCAATTCTGTGGTTTTGGGTGACAGTATCTACCAATATGGTTTATGGACTATATGAGCTGCATCAACAATTTGTGTTGCTGCTGTGACTGTTTTCAATACACAGATCAGCTGATTTTAGTTTTAATACTGGCATCTCTGAGCATTTGTCTTCATTTGGTATTTAAGATGAGGTATGAAAACATAAGCAACTGTCCCAGAAACTACAGTATTAGTTTAAAAGCCTTCTAGCACTAACAATAGTGGCCTAAACAGAAGGTTCTGTTTGCATTCTTTCAATATTAATACAACAGCAAAAAGAGAACTCATTGTATTCTTGTTATAAGTGACATTTTGGTAACATTAAGATCTTTCAGTTTTAACAGTCTGTGTACCAAATGAAAAAGATTAAATCAAAGCACCAGAAATTTTCTGCTGAATGATATATTTTCTGTCTTATTTACTCAAATGTCCTGGGTGAGCAGCTTGGCTGAAAACTAAGCTCAGAGAGCGATCTCAAAGGACAGCTGAAAATAACAGCACTGGAAATGAAGTGCAGCATTGAGTTACACAAGATTAAGCTGACTAATCTGCTGATTCAGTTTTGCCTTTGTTTTTTAGTTTTGTCATGCAAGATCAAGAGTCATGCAGACAAACACGTAATGGCATTCCAGGCTAACAGTAACAACAACAAGCAATGGGCTGTTCCCCTGCAGCCTCTGCATCCTCCAAAGAGAAAACAGGAAAATGTTCATCTGCAGCAAGAAGCAGCAGGTGCAGGACAGGGAAGGAGTGTTCTTTTACTTGTTACAGGTGTACTGAATTTCGTATTTGTATTTTATGGAGGTTTTTTTGTTAGAGTTGCCCATTTAAGAAACCTTACATCAGTTCATAGGAAGTGTAATACTGCATGTGAGGAAGAAGCCATACAAGAATATGGAGGAAGAGGGGAAGGCATAAAAGGAGTAGCTGAGGTCACTTGGCTCGTTTAGCCTGGAGGAGACTGAGGGTAGGCCTCATTGTGGTCTTCAACATACTTATGGGGGGAAGCAGAGGGGTAGGCACTCTTTTCTCCTTGGTGACCAGTGACTAGGTCACTAGGCCCTAGGGAATGGTATGAAGCTGTGTCAGAGAAGTTTTAGGCCAGGTATTAGAGGGTGGTCAAGCACTGGTACAGGCTCCCCAGGGACGTGGTCACAGCACCAAGCCTGACAGAGTTCAATAAGTGTTTAGACAATGCTCTCAGGCACATGAAGTGATTCTTGGGGCTCTCCCATGCAGGGCCAGGAGCTGGACTTTGATAATCTCTTCCAACTCAGGATATTCTATAATTCTGTGATTCTGTGTGTCAGGAGATAACATTCAAAATACAGCCCTGACAACATCTACAGAACATAAAAGCACATCAGCATATCCTTCTACAAGGACTATAGTTTGACAGCCCAAAGATATCAAACTCTTAGGAGTGCTGATGGATAAGAAAACTGTCAGGGGAGCGACTGCAAGTTTAACGCTTGACCACTGTGTGAGTGGGAGCCTGCTCTTTGCTCACAGAGAGGGTCCTGCAAGGATTGCTGAGCCCCTGGGAGCTGCTCTCCCAGCAGTTCCCATGACTACTGCATTGATGAGGTTGAGGACCAACACAGGGAAACCTGTCAGTGGTTATCCTTGCAATTCCTGACCCTGACCGAATCCTTGGAGGATTGTTGGGAAGGGTACTGCAGACACGTTAGCATGAGAGCAGGCCATGCCAGGGGGATTGCAAAAGACAAGATGAAGCCAACATATCATGAGGGAATCATCTGATTGAAACAAGAGAATAAGAATCCTTCCAAAGCAGGAATCATAGTCGCTGAATGCCTTTTTTTTTTTGTTTTTTTAAATATGAGAAATAGCGATGACTAAAATCAGAGAGTGATACTGCAGAAATGAACATGTTGCAGGGCAGCTGGCATAGCAGGCTCTCCAAAATAAAAAGGGAATGAAATAAAGCCTCAACCCACATTGAAAACATTTCAATATTTTCTCTTTCTCTCGGGAAATTATATGACTGTGTCATTACCAGGCATCTCTGGTTCTTCCTAAGCTGCTAAATGTATGCTGATGGCAGCATACATTTTGCCTGCAGTGAAAATGGAGGTTCAGACCAAAATGAACCTGGGAAGAAGTTTAAGAATGAAATAAAGGCTCTGTAACCTGGGATCATGTCCTTGGGCTGTCACTCATGGCTCTGACATGGCATTTGATCTCTGTGTAGATCAAATGGAATGTAGACCATTACATTTATTTTTCTAGGTGAAAGCACATTGGGCTTTTCCGGCTGACTACTGTTACCTCAGAACTAAGTATTTTATTATACATTTTATTGTAAGAGTTTCAAAAAATAGCTGAAAGATGAGAAGGGCTCCCAGGTCAAACAATTTTTGTCAACACTATTGGGTAGACAAAAGGGTTTGGCAGGTAAATGAAAGGGTTTCTTTCTACTAGTTATTCATGATGTGAGAATATAAAGCAGAAAGATCTGGTTTTGTGGTGGATTTTCCTTTCTGTATTATGACTTTATTATCATAAAAGCAGTACTTTGTGAAAGAAGAGGAACTAAGACCCCCATCATACTAAATGGATGCACAGAAGTAATTTGTGCCTCTACATAAGCTTTGCTAAGACATGGTTTGCAGACATGAATGTGTATGGGCCTAATGAGTTTAAGTTCAAATGCTGGCTTATAGTGTTGACTGAGCATACTTCATTTCTTAATTTCCTAAATAGCATCTCATTAGAGAAATGCTGGAAATAAATCTACAGATGTTGGATGTTATAAAAAAGGTCCTTGCAACCATTGAACTTACTAGTGCATCTACATTTCCCTCATGTAAGCTACTATTTTCAAAGAAGCATCACTTGGCCAGACTCTAGACTTGAATGTAGCATAGGAAATTTTCAGTTCAGGAGTGATGCCTTTTGGTTTTTGGTAGGATTTATTTTATTTGGTTTTGTTTGTTTTATTAAGGAGATCAATACATAAGACCTGAAATAATTTGAGGCATACCTGCTTTAAAGCTTAAGCAAAAATTGCTTATATTTAAAATTATAGTCTGCATTTTTTATTAATGTAGTTGTATGAATGTTGAAGTTGTGGGGTTCTGTTAAAGCCCAGGAAGGCAGACAACCACATGGAAGCTTTTGGAAAAAAAAAAAACACATGTGAACCAAATCTCTGTTGGGTCCAGTGTTCACATGGTGCTAAATGAAATAAAGAACAGAATTTCAAACTAGAAGTCCACCACAACAGCCCTTTTCCTCTGATTACTCATTTGCTTCTACTTTTAACCACTGAATTTGAGCTTGCATCTTCCTAAGTTAACTGGGTGTCTTGTGGAAGGTGATCATCTCCTCATCTGTCCTGCTTCTAGGGATTTTTTTAAAGCAATGTTGATCCCAGAGAATTTGAAAGAGGGGAAGGAAAGATGCCCAAATCCCTTAGTTCCTAAAAGTGTTGTGGGAAAATAAAAATGGACAGAGAAAAAAGAGTTTTCTTGCCCCTATGAATAGAAAAGGCTCCCTGTCACCTTGTTCTTTATCAAGATGATCAGTGTGGGAGAAAGATCCTCTAAGTGTCCCAGTTATGGGAAAAGTTTCTGTGATGGTTTGCATCACTTCAGGAGCTGCAGTCCAGTCAAAAATCTGTATGAAACTGGGTTTCATTAATTTCAGGGAACTGCTTATTTTCTTGTTGGTGGTTGTGTTTTATTTTATTCCTTCAAGAAAATCTAGGAGCAGTAGGACATAAAAATGTAAGTGCTGTTTCAAAATCAAATAAGAACAACCAGCTTAATAGCTTCATACTTTTTAAAAGATGGTAGTTTGACTTCTGAACTCTTGCTTATTTAAGACATCAGGGAAAAATATGTGTAGCCATGTGACGAAGCAAATGCACCAGAGGAGGATTTATTCAGTTTTCAGAAGATCAGCAGCAGTGATTCACCCTCTTGGATGGTCTGGAGTGCAATATGGTCAACTGATTGCCCCAGGGAGGAAGAAAAGGTGAAAGTCCCACACTGTTGTGATGGTCGCAGGGAGCAGTGACCTGTGCCAGGGCAGCCCCAGCCTGTGCACCAGCTACAGAGAACTCTTCAGCCCTAACCATCAGTGTTGTGGCTCAAGTCAGGAAATTCAAATGTAGCTTTTAGTGGTTCAGTGAAACACAGTGAAAACTTTAAAACAAATGGGCTCACCATCCAGAGACTGAATAAACAAAAGCATATTTAGACAACTGTGTGCTGTTCAGCGCTTTACTGCATGCAAAGAGAGTCCCTCCTCTTTTCAAGCCCCCACACAAATCTTGCCATAGATTTTTCAGGCTGATCTCAGAGATTTGTTGTTGTCAAAGTTAAAACAACATCAGTTACCAGATCTAGATGAGCTGAAAGGAATGTCCTTTTTATTCCCTGCCCCCCTAATCCAGCTTTGAAATCAAAGCAAAGCAAATCAAAATATGTAATAAATGTGGTTGGTTCAGTACTTGCTCAGGTGATCAATACTTTGTAAGGATTTACTGATTCATTGGAATTTTTGATCCTTGGAAGGACCAATAGTTTAGACTTTTTCTGAGAAACATTCACCGTAGTAATTCCCAAAGTGTCATTAAGCAGAGAAAAACCCCGCTGGCAGGTATTTCAACTGATAAAACAAAAGTATTTTGGGATTATTCTTCATAGATTCTGATCTGCTTTTTACTCTTTAAACTAGTTATTTATATTAATGGTTTTTGTCTTTCTTACCGATTCCATAGTGAATCTCTTGAAGAAAAGCTTGAAAGCCTGGATGCTGAAGATCTCATGTCTCATCTGTCACAACCAGAAACGTACCTAGATGAGGAGAAAAGATCAGTGAAGTAAAACTGACCAAAGCTGTGGGACTGACAAGGTCATTTACTCAGTCAGTCAGTTTGAAACAATGTCTGTTAATCCTTCAGTGATGGCAATGCATCATACATTATTTGATTACTGAATTGGATAGTTTGAATTTCGTTGTGGTAAAGAGGTCCATTAGAAATCCCCTGAAAAATAACACCTTGTTAGAAATTGCTACAGGAGAGCTTTATTTAGCTGGCTGGGGAAACTGTGTCTAACTCAATGTGGCAACTCCTCACTCAGCTGCACTGAGTGCAATTCTGGTGACATCGCCTGCCCGAGTTGTCTGACACTTCACAAGACCCTGTTTTCTGATATAACTTCAGTCTAATCGTTCAGGCTGAAAATTTCCATGTCAGCTGTATGCACCAGACTGATCTTTTTTGGAAGATGGAGATAAGATTTGAAGGATAAAGGCACTGGGAGCAAGAAATGTTCTGACGGGGAGCAATCCTGCATGTAGGAGAGGGAAGGAGGCTGTGGGGAGACAGTCAGAGCACCGCATGGACAAGTGGTTTCACAGTTTTCATCAGACTTCTCTGCCATTATATGGTGTACTCTTTCCAATTGAAGCATTGTGTGGCTGTAGGGGAAGGAAGGTGTTAGAGATGCTTCAGAGGCTTGGGCGGGTGGGTAGGACTGCCACGTACCTTTCACTTTGAGACCTTCTGGGCTGATCTCCATGGTTGGTCCAAAGGGACAAGGTGGGAAATATTGACTGGATATTGAGCCAGATATTGGTTCTGGGAAAGAGAATGCTACATAAAAGCCATTGGCATGAGATGATAAATCAAGGACATTGGGACAAGCCACATGAGACAGAGAGATGTGGACTGGGTAAGCTGGGAGAATGGGAGATCTGACAAGGACCATAAAGATGAGATTGGGATCAAAGAGAAGAGTTAAGGCAGCAGGGAAGTGGGAGGGATCACACCCTTTGCTTAACCAGACTGCTCATTTTCATTTGTGCACATCACTTGATTCCTTGATGCCATTAGGAAAAGCACATCTCCTCCTTTAAAAGTTTTTTTTTTTTTTAACCTTCTGTCTAAGAGAAGTCTTGCTAGGCCTTTTGACCTGTTTCCCCAGAGACTGCTGTAGTTTGTTTATGGGTTCTGTCTGGTTTATTTTGTGTTTCCAGACATGTCATGTGGGTCTGGAGGTTTGCCAACCCTTAACATTAAAAATAACATAGAATAATCCCCATCTCCAAGACACATGAGATTCAATTAAAAATTGCGACATAAAAGTTTTTGGATGGGATGTTATTGTCTCTATTTTCTCTTCTGTTTCTGAGCCTTTTAGGGCACTTCCAAGTGATGTTGTCAAGAGTTGTGTTGTTACTAGGAGGGCTAGACATCTCTTTAACCTGCAGATTTCACATTTATACATACTGGCTGGAAAGGATCTGAGGTTCTACCCAGTATGCCACCAGCTTGGCAGCGCAGGAGAAGAAATGTATTACGCTTGAATACTGTGTTACAAGCAGGAAAAAGTTGTTAGAAGAAGGCCTGGGCCCTGCATTGTTTTTTTGTGGACTGGGAAAGGCCTCCCCTCGCAGACAACTGATACCACCACCTTACAACAAACCCATAGCCACTGGCAACCCTGAGTTTGATTCAACACATGATGACTTGTCTGCTGGCTGTTTAATTTTACTGCACGCCTTTTCTTTTAATTGTATTATTCATCTCTTTAGGCAAAAAAAAAGAAGTCACCTTCATTATCATAGGTTTATATTATTCAAATCAAAGCAAGAAAAAAAAATATATAAGGGCTCATTGCTTTCTAAATTGGATTCTGACCTAAGTTCACAAGTAATTGATGTACATTGGAGCATGTTTTGAATGGATGGCAATTTATTTTTCTTAAGTCTAAAAAGTCACAGTCTCTCTTTATGTCTGCTATCGTAAGCTACTGAACATTATTTAATAGCTCATTTGCTATAAGGAGTTGTCAGCATTTTTTGTTAGACCTCAGTGATATAGGATGGTTTTTTATATTTCCTTTCTAGGCTTCCTACTCATTTTTGTGCCTCTCAGTACAACAGCAACCAGCAAATAAATGAAATATCAAAGAAATCCAGAAAAATATTTATAAGGAAATCAAGTTGGTTGAATTTATCATCATTGATTGATGAGAAACAGCACTGAGAAGGAAATATATGTGGCTTTCCTAGAGACAGGGAAGGTGGTGAATTGTACTCATGTGGCTTCAACACTCTGACTCAGTCACCTTGGAGGATTTATTAGGACACCATTCAGATGGCAAATTCCTCAAACCTTAAGCCCATGTGAGTGATTTGTTGGTTAAAGAGTTTTTTGAGGCTGAATACAGCTTTTATGAAACTCTTGACCCAAGGACAGTAGTAGAATTTGGGCTGTGTCAAGATGGCATTTTGACTCTATTTTTCTCACATCCCCAAAAAAGAAAGCCAATTCTTCTCAACTGTCCTTGGCAATGTGAAGATAACACTGTCAGATTTATGTAAAATCCTTATATATGACAGTATGTGAGTGGGAGCAGGGAGTGAATATGAAATATAAAAGCCCAGAACAGATAGAGAACAATGAAAACTGGGGAAATATGACTGCCTTTTACCCAGGGACACCTACATCTGAAAAGAGAAAGACTAGTTGGGGCTTCAGTAAGAAGGGGGTCTAACTAAGAACAAATTGACATTAATGGCAGCTGGGTGGCAATTCAATACTATAATACAATAACAGATTCCATTACTCCTCAGACGAGGAAAGCATTTGTTCTTGAGACTGATTATAAAATAAATACAATCATATTGAGTTAATTGGTACAGTGTAAGTGCTTGACTAATTCTAATGCTTAACTACAATGTATAATGAGCTGAATCCCTGTATTTTTAGGCTTTTAGAACAGGTTAAATATTCTGGAAATCAAGTGGATTGTCAGGAACAGAGTATAAATTTTGCTAATATATTTGGTAATAGTCAAGAAGAAAACCTTATGCAGGGATTTTGCAGTGGGGAGGAAAATATCAGGAAATGTATTTTGCACTCTTTAATTACCAGCATTTGGTATTGCTTATACTCTGTGATTTCATGCATAAGTCATTTGATAACTTGTTTTAGTTTGGTTTTTATTTTGTAGTTTTTATTTTCTTTCTTTCATAATAGACTATACAACCTGAGTAACAATAATATAAATACATATTTTGCATATATAATGAATACTTGAGGACAAATACTAACCAGTCAGTTTTCTCACATGCCTGAACTGGAGTTAACCTAACTAGAAAAACTCAAACAAGCAAAAGTTAATTTTGTTTCTACAGTCACTGATATAACAATAATAGTAGTTGTGCACCACCATGCTTAAAATCAACTCCCTTTATGTCCAAACAATAGCATGAATCACATAAATCTGACCTTGATATACAAATGTGATCAAGTAGTAATTATAGCTCTTGTGCTTTCTGTATAAACAGACTACTTCATCTGGAAATGCTGTAGGGTACTGCTTCATTCTGCAATTTGCATCTAATGACTGAGCAGAAAGCTTTTATATCCCAAGAAGCTTTAAAATAAACCAGGTAGAAAAATCTTATTTCCAGCAAATGAAAAAAATAAGCTAGTTATTTGAACTGCTGTGAATCAAGTCATTGCTCTGTCTATGTTCTGTTGAAAAGCAGATCTTAGAAATGTAAAGATTACCTTCAGAATGACATTTTGCAAAGGCTATTAAAGATATTTTCATGGGCAAAATACAGAATTTAATTACTCAGTCCGGGTGGTAACTGACATACTCTTTAACAACTGTGAGATTAACAAAAATGTCTTTCATTTTGTGCCAAAATCTTCTTGTTCTGTTTGTGTCTATGCTGGTATCATCCAAACAGGATGTGACAAACATATGTTCTTTGGCTTTGTCCTAATCCATGATTTGGATAACACTATTAGGATGTGGTCTAACAAACTTCAGTGAAGCCAAACCAAGGATATTTGTCGGTGGACTTGATCTTAATATGTCTTAAGCAATAGAAGTTCTGCCCTGAGCTGTATGGGTTTTCAGTGCTGTCATAAAAATACACTATCAAAATATTAGCATGCTTATAAACATGGGCTAAATCCTGAAAGAAAACAGTAAGGAAGAACCTATTACTCACTCCTACTAACCCAGCACAGAGCCCAGAAGTGACCCTGAAGAGCTGACTGACATCCTCTTGATGATGAGTCCCTATTTATAATGGTATTTGAGAATGTAAGTTGCTCAGTTTTTAATCTATTCATTTACTGCATTGATGATTTTAGATAATTCTAGCTTCTTAATCAAAATTTTGTTTAATGCCAAAAGTGCTATCAAAGTTCTTGAGTATTACATCAGTAGTATAGATTTTTTCCTCTGGAAAATTTAAAACCTCAAAAAATATCAAGATAGTTTTCTTGAAATAAAATATATTTCCCATCCTAATTCGCATGAATTGCTTTACTTTTCTCTGATTCTTTATAAGTAGTGCCTGGAATTAGCCATTCCAGTGTTTCACACTGGATTGATGTCAGGCTGAGAGGGTTATTAATACTCAGGTCATTCCACTGCACTTTTAAATACATTGGGAAAGTATGAGATTTCTTCTATTCATCTTGAAATACCCATGTGTTTGAATATGTATGGAAAATCAACTGAAAAATTCAGACATTTTCTTGGATGGTGCTTTTAGAAATAGCAACTGATTAAAAGACAACCTAGTTTCAGGAAATGGTATGATTTAGAATGGAAATTACTTCTTCACCCTCATCTGATATGATTGTCATATGATTATGAAATAATCATGGGTGGGCTGTGCAAGAGCTATAGAATAGTTGCACTGGACAGCATGCTTTAGGAATTCATGCTGCAAAACGTGATAATTCTAAGATAATTCCACAGTTTTGTACTGTATCACCACCCTACAGTGTTACAGCGATTGCTATAGAGGGCTAGAGGGCCTAAGGGTACTTGTTTAATAGTTTTCTGAGTCTTGTTCAGAGGTGAATTTCCTTTAAGACTCAGGTATATGAAAAAGATTTCTGTGAGTATTTAGACTGAAAGACTCTCTAGTTTTTGAAGCCTGTCTTTTGTTATTTGTCTAAGGGCTTCAGGATGATGGTATTGTGAGTTAAATCTCCTTGTATCCACTTAAGAGTGACCTTTTTATCACTTCCGACTATATCCATCAGCTGTTTCTTGGGCTCAGGGAAGAATTTTTATTTTGTGGAGGCAGCAGCTAATCAGAGTGTCTGCTGCCCACCTTCAGACCTCTGCAGAGCTTTCACTGATCTTCTCAAGAGTATTTCTTTATATTTAATGACAAAGTTGCCATCTGCAGTCCAGGATTTTAAGTTACTTATAATCCACTTCTGAAGCCTATGAGGGGCTAATAATACACAAGGATGCTTCCCACCTTCTCTGCACACTTAGTCCCTGCTTAACTATTTACTCAGTACACAGTCTATAATAAAATACTCTGTGCAGGGTATATAGATAATAGATTAATAATATACTCTGAACGTGACATCAAGCTCTCTTGTCACTGCCCCCCCTCGTTCTCAATAGCCACTGATTGTGGGCTGAATTCAGGATCAGCCATTTGCTGGCTGTGGTTTTAGGAAAGAGTCATTATCAAAATTAGAGACTAAATGTGGTATAGGAGATCAAACTTGACGCTGCACAAAAAGTTGGGTTCATCTGAACTTTTCATGTTCTTCCTACAGCATCTTTTCTGCTCTGTGTTGGCAGCTCTCAAGCAAAGCAAGCAGCAACCTCCTGCTTCCAGCCTTCATTGCCCAGTCAGGCACTAATGAGGTCATGCACTATCCTTGTGTCTGAACACCTCACAGAAGTTGATATATTTCATATAAACTTGTAGGATGGCTACATCAGACTGAAGAAAAGCCTGTCAGGCTCCAGTCTGTGACTTCTGCTTGTGTTCAGTCTGGTGTCCCACCTAGAGAGCAAGCCTTTGATCACAAAGATGACTTTATTGTGTCTTCTGACAACCCCTCTTGTCTTGGTACCACTCTGCCCTTCAAAGTGTTATGTTTTTCATGCTTTCCCCTTCAACATGTGCCAAGCAGAACCAGTCTTCTACCCGGCAACCCTATGAAAATGTCATTTATTTTAGCTCAGTAATACTAACAGCCATCCTGTCCTTCAGCTGAGCGCAGAACTATCAAAGCATCTGTACAGGATTTCCCAAAATACAAGACACATAGAAACCTTAATGCAGGCATAGAAAGATGTTCCTAAGTATTCTCTTCTTTTGTTCCTCATGTCTGTATCTACTCATATAGTGAATCACGCCCAGATCCATGAGCATGGATCTTTTTCTCTTTGTAATCAATGGCCTAAAGTTGTTTCAGGGAGGTTTAGGCCGGATATTAGAAAAAGGTTCTTCACCCAGAGGGTGGTTGGGCACTGGAACAGGCTCCCCAGGGCAGTGGTCTCAGCACCAAGCCTGACAGAGCTCAAGAAGAGTTTGGACAATACTCTCAGGCACATAGTGTGACTCTTGGGCTGTCCTGTGCAGGGCTAAGGGTTGGGCTCAATGACCCTTGTGGGTCCCTTCCAACTCAGGATGCTCTATGATTCTGTGATTCTCTACTGTCTACATAGAAAAATGAGATTAACTTAAAAGTAGGTGACAGAACACAACTCAGATTCAAACTCAGCCCCCATAAATACAGTTCTTTACCTCCACTTCAGTGAGCTCTGACTTGGCTTTTAGACTGCAAGAAGTGGGAGGTACCTGACAAAGCATCTTCACCTGGGCTGCTCACTCCAGGCTCTCTTTATTGTTACTGATGATAGGGCAACCACAGACAACTGAAAGCAGAATGCAGCTCACCTCTTCCTACAAAAGCAGATGTTTAAAACAGAGATGCTAAAGTAGATGCTACCAAGTCAGATGACTCACGGGCTAAATTCCTTCTTTTGTTTTACTGACTAAGAGAGAGAGAGAGCAGGGTGCTGAGCCCAGAGGCACACCTACCCCGAGGTGCTGAATCTCCTAAGTGCATTGCAGCAGGGCCCTCTTATTTCTGCCTGAACCACACCATGGACAGATACAGGAGTGTACCTCTAATTCTACACTCAATAAAAGGTATTAGGAGCAAGGAAGCAAATTTTTAAAAATACCCCAAAACTTTCAATGGAAAACCCCAGGAAAAAGTCCCTGTTGGTGTGCTACCGTGGATGCTGACATATTTTCCAGTGGCAATCTAATGGGAGGTTCTACTGATCTTTAGATTTTCTTGGATAGAAGCTACACAGAAAAACCCACAATGAAATTATATGCTGTAGCTTAAATTTTATATTTTTGCCAACTGAATGACACAGCTGAAAAATAACCTCTTTTTTCAGTTTCATTTGTATCAGTTTCCTGTTCAAGCTCACGTGAGAGTACATGGGCTGCCTGTCTTGGTGACAGCATGACTTTATACTGAGACAGAAGCAATTGGATCATATAGTGTTCCAGAAGGTGGGAAAGCATTGAGACTGAGTGTTTGCAGACCCTGAAGGTAGTTAAAATTACTGAATAAGTCACACATTATATTCTGTGCATACCTCTTTTTATTTAATAAATCACTTAATAAAGAAATTAACTTTACCAGTGCATTAATTAGCTAAACTGGCTAAAGCAATCCTAGTATCTCTGCAAGTGACAGATTTTGGATGCACTTGGATGTGGTTGGCTCATGTTATAGAAAGCAGAGATGTGCATGGTGGGAATCTTGAGGTTTCTTCTGACCTGCAGCTGTAGAGCTGAGCTGCCTGCTCAGTGAATACTACCAAAGTGTTAGAAAAAGAGGGGGGGAAAAAAAAAAAGGAAAGAAAGACAACTATTTCAAGAGGCAATTATCTAAATGAGCTGGAGAAACCTGGGATGACTAAGTCTCCAGTCTCTGGAGAATTTGCTCTAAGTACTTTAATGAATTTTAAAATGGTATTGCATTCTGAGTTTTAATAATGTAGCTTTACTCCTCTTCTTCTGGCTCTAGGCAACTGTTGTTAAGTCCATTTTTTACAAAAGCCTAAGGAACCTGAGTTAATAAGGCAAATTCACTAAACCCAGCCCTGCAGATCTGCCAGGTGCTGAGAGCAGGTGAGAAGGCAGGTGTGTGCACGACCTTCAGCATCACACCTACCAGGGTGAGCCTTTTGATCTGTTGGACTGTGGATTTGTTTCACTTTCAGTTCAGCAAATTAATTAAAAGGGAAAGAGTTTTGGTATCTTTAGCACAATTGGTGACAATTTCTGCAGCTTTGGTTGCTTTCCTCTGATATATTAATGAACCAAGTCTGGATCTTGACAAACAAGAGATATCTCTGATTAGGAAAACTACCAGCATGAATGGGAAGTGTCAGTCCCCAGACACTGGTTTACTGTTTTAGGTCAGTTTCTTCAGTGAGCAGTGAGTGATAGAAGTGCAAAAGTTTTGCTGCTTAAGTTGGAGTCACAAGCGAATCTGGTACTGAAATACCAAGCCAAAGGTAGGTTTAGACTACCTTAGTCACTGGGAGAAGTCAAAAGCTCGAGTCAGCTGCCCATATGTCTCTTTAGCCAACATCTGAAATGCTGGAAACTTATAACGGGGTTAACAGAAGACGAAGACAGAGGCACCTAAACCACCTAACAGGGAACACAGGAGGTGCAGCTGGGCTTTGGGCGCAGCCTTGGGGTTGTTTATCTCTGTAGCAGACCTGCCATCATGAATCTGCCCCTGGATGTGGGAACTGAAGTCAGCCTTCTGCATCTTGTAAAAATGTGATGCCCTCTGTAACACTTAAGAGGTTTGTGGCGTTGTGCATTGGGGAGGCTCTGTGTTCAGTCCCCTTCTGTCTGAGTGGGACCACGATTTCCACCTAGTGCCTGTCCTCCCCCACAAGCCCCTAAAACCACTCCGCAAGGCCTAGAAACTGTTAGTAGTCACAAAACATTCAAGTTAAATCTTCCTTTGTGAAAAACAAAAGCAATACCATAGAGCAGACTTTTTTCCAGGGAACATCTGATACAATTTAATTCAATAAGTCCCATTCCAGCCATTAATCTCCAGCCAAATTTTGTTTTTTATTTCATTGCACATTATGATTTACTGCACAGCTCTCTGTTCATTATTACTTAGAGAAGCAGTTGTTCAGATCCTCTTTCTCTTGATCTCCTGATCAGGAAAATACTGCGCAGATGAGAACAGAAGTAAGACTATTATTCCTCTGAGAGAACTCTTCCCCAATTAAAAATAGTGTCTGTGACTGAAGTTACGATCTTGCAAATAGCTTCTGCTTCTAAGAAAGACTAGATTAACAGGACAAATGAGGCCAGGTTTCCTTACATCAGGCCTCCTGTTTCCTGCAAAGAACTTCCATTAAATGGCACAACTAATATTGCACAAATATCCTGTGAGGGATTAAAAATGTTGACATATCCTTCAGTACTTAGAAGAACCTGATATGCCTAGCACATTCCAGAATAAACCTATTTCCTTTTTGGGAAACATCTTTTTTGTTTCTGTCATGCACAAGAAAGGACAAAGCAGAAGCATATTTTCTCATGATAACTGCTGTTGAAACCAGAGGGTGTTGTCAGCGTTCACACAGACGCTGCCTGGTCACTGTGCTCCTTCCTCCTCCCTTGCATTCTATCTGTAGGAACCAGAGCAAAGCTCTCTGCAGTTTGCTTCTGGCATGGGAGCTGGGTGATACTGCTCAGTTCTGGTGTTCATGACCACCACTCGTCTCCTGCTTAACCTGGTAAACTCATATATGTTGCAGATGGCTGGAGGTGCTAAGGAGAGAAAGCACTAACCTGTCTTTTCTGGGCATCTCAGTTTCTTTCCTGTCTAAGTTCACATTCAGAAGGGAGCCCAGTATCTTTCTGCAAGATGCAAATTGACTTGTCTTCAACAGCCTGGCCCAGCTGATGATTTCTCTTTAGTACAGGCCTTGAATTATAAAAACAAATGTTCCACAGCTCAGGATGGAGTTACATTGTCCTACACTGGGAAACTCCAGAGAAAGCACTGAACTCTTGTCTGCCAAAACCCTAATTAATGGACTGAAATAACTGGTCTCACTTTCAAAAGGACATGGAAATCATCTATCCAGGACTTTGTTATGAGCTAACATTCTGAATTTTAGGCAACCAGCTTTCAAAAATAAGTAATTTAAGCTTTTACCTACAATGGCCAGCTTTAGCAAATGGGGTCCTCTCCTGGTATTGCTGTATGTCTAAGCGAAATGTTGTCACTGCTAGCAGCCAGCACTAGAGTACAAGCAATATTGGTGTCAGGATATTATTATCCCCAGGAAATGCTTTTTGCATTAACATGTTGTTTTAATGACCTGCTTAATGGCAAGAAGGTATTTCTCACAAAGAGAGAGAATTCAAGCACTGGGATAAATAACAAGTGTGTTTCACCCAACTATTATTGCTCCTAAAGCCACACTAGCACACGCAGGTTTGCATGTACACCAAGAGGATTTGGGAACTCTGAAACCCCACATGGGCAGCCTGGAGGGGCAAATGCCTGTGGAATCTTTTCTCCTGGGTTTTGGTGAGCACAGCACTGATCTCCTGTGGAAATTCTCTTTGTACCTCACAGGAGTTGTGCCTTTTCCCTCAGAGAGGAGGTAGGTAGAGGTTTCAAGCAGTGTTTTTTTCTTCTAGCAATCTGCCTGTTTTTATGACATGTGTAGGAGCTCTTGAGTCCTCTGCTCCTCCATCTATCTTGGTTGGAGGGCGTCAAAGTCTTGGGGGCACTCATGCACACACAGTGCAATTACTTCAGTCTCAGTCACAGAGACAAGCTGTAGATACTGCAGAGTTCCCAGTAAAATGTTACTTAAACTCCATTTAAATAGTATGAATTTCCATGGTATAGGTTACTTTTTTCTCCCAGAATGTAAATCACAACACAAATAAGGTTCCCATAAACTATAAGGTGTTTTTCATCACCAGCTTATTGAAAAAATGTTGTCTAAGACTCCCTGTTTTCTTTAGGGTCAGGCTAAACCTAATCTTACTGATTGGGGTCATGTTCCCTCTTGTGCCTAATCTAATGGTGTAAATCTATGTTAGGAGTGTATTTGTAAGTCTAACTCTCTTGCTCAAGTTGTAGCTCTTGGAGGACTTTGCTTAGGACACTGCTGATATGACTCACAGGACGTGGACCTATTGCAATCCCAAACTTGAGAAGGAGTTGCTCAGAGCTTAGAGCTTAGGCTGTTTGGGAAGTCTTAAAATGGGCAGAATTAGTGTTAGAAATGATCCCTGGCTGAAGAGGAGCCTTACAGCCAGGCTGTTCTCTGTGCTCAAAGGCAATGGAAGGGACGAAGAGCGTAGGAGTTTATGATATGCCCTGTGCAGATGTATATACCACCCTACGGGGGAAACGGTGTCATTACTGTTCTGAGCTTCCAAGGAACTCTGGGAAGAGAAACATAAATCTCAACCATCAGGAGACTTCTGTAATTCAGACCAGGTGTCAGGTAGGCTGTTCTGTGGCTCCAGCACATGACTTACATCACCTTTTTATCATTGTTCCTGCTGCTACTGACGCCCTTTAAGTCTAATATTCTCAATAGTAAGGAAATATGTTTCCACTGAGCCAAATCCCATTTGTCTAGGTAGTGAGAACAAATACCAGTTGTAGATCATCTTGGATAGTAGATTTTTAACCCTATCTTGGTCAATACAGGAATATGATAGCTCCTTCTCAACGCCAACTTTATGAACACAGACAATAAAAATGACAAAGTTTAAATGACCTGTGAGGTCTGGGATTCTGGCTAAGACCTAATTTACCACTGATTTAATCTGGAATCAGCTTGTGACATTCATTTAGGACAAATATAGCGTCAGTATTAAACCCTGCTGGTTGATAATAATTCAAAAGTTCTACACTTAATGTAGAATTATGGTACCCGTTAGTATTTAATACCTTAATTATTTCAAAATATCTTCAGAAATCATTCTACCAAAGTAGAGATCTTCTTTGTTCATGAATATAGATAACTATTGACCTGTAGAAATTTCTGATCCTGACAAGCTTTGCTAAATACTTAGCTACTAATTATGAACAGTGATAAAAGGACACCTGCTGAAATAATTATTAAAGGATGTGCAACTACAGTCTGCCTCTTATCAGATGGATGGAGCCAATATCCTACATCACCAGAGAATGCAGTCTTACACATTTTCTGATAAATGTGCCATTATGTAAATGATTACCTCAGGAGGCATATTAATTTGTGTGACTACTGAACTGCTTGGATTTTCGTGCAGACAAACAGTAGCAATATAGTTCCATGCTAAAGCAGATACAATAAACATTGGAGTTCCATGGTGCTGGCATAGATCTTATTTACTCATAAATAAATCTGAAACATTTCCACAAAATTCAGTTTGTAGCACTACTATAAATTGGGTAGGAAAGTAGGATTGTACCCTCACTGTCAGTAATGATTTAATAGCTGTAAATTCAGACAAAATTCCTTCCATGAATTTGTCTACTCATCTTTGTCTACCAATCTCTCGTACCCCTAAAAGCCTTTTTTTAAATGGATGCTTAAAATGTCTATTAGTTTGAGTAGGAAAAAGTCTACAAATCCAAGTTGCAAGTATCTGCAGGACAAGTACATCCTAAGTATGAGCTCTGACTCCTGGAAAGCCGGGGCCATTATCTGAGGAAATACTGCTACATGTTCTCCCCTTTCGACTGTTGTATCCTTCATGTGTCAGCCGCTCCTGGAGACAGGATCCTGAAGTATTGGCTCAGATGGTTTTATGTTCCTCTATAGAATCACAGTGCTGTGCTAAGGGCTTAGTGTTATGCTGTTCTAGCTTAATCAACTATAAGGCTTGTCCTAGCACTCGAAATGTCCTGCTGCCTCTGTCTGGAAGTTCTAGCCAGGACAAAGTTGTTTTCTATGCATTTGGCCGACTGCTACAAAAAGGGCATACAGCTGTGCCAGCTGTGGCAGGAGACATCATCCTCTCCTTGCCCCAGCAGTTCTGAGGAGCATATCAACCTTGAGTCCTGCATTTCCCATGTACCTGTTACCTTCTGGCTACTGCGGAGATGAACAAAAAGTAAGTGGGAACCAGCCACGCTGCTCCTGCTGCTGGGCTGGGTAGTGCCGTGCAGTGACTTGCCCTTGGTTACACCATAATTCAATGCCAGAGGGTGGCAATCCCAGGGGTGTCATTCAGCCACTAACTAAGAGCTGATTTCTTTTCTCCCCAGACTGGAGAACGGATTTGCAGGAATGCATGGGGTTGCAGGTCCTCCCAGGACCCTGTGCCACAGCTCAATTTCTAACTGCAGTCATCCCATCCCTGTGCCACAAGGCTACAGCTTCAGTCGCTGTAACCAGGAGAGAAGATCTGGCAAGGCCTTATTTGCCCTTTCTCTAAATCAGGTTGAGTTTTCAACCTTAAGGCCATACTCCAAAAGCAATTTGCTTTCCTAGATCGAGGGGCCATTCTGGTAATTGTACAGATATGGTATTTCTACCTGCTGAATTACAAGTGAGGCTTGGGTGAAGAAGATTAATTGCACTCTGTTATTTGCACAATGAACACTTAGGAGTGTGTCTGTGTAACCAGGGAGAGGCTCTCCTAATCAGGGACTGAGGATGAAGTGGATCAGATGGCAACTAAAAGTCTATGACTTTAGGGAGTCACAAACCTCTTGCAGAATCTCACAGACAGCTTCTCCCATGGGGAAATGTTGCAATCTTTGGTTTTATTGGCTTCTTTAAACCCAAAATTCATTAAAACTGGATGTTAACATTAGCTCCACAGCTCTGGGATAAGGAGCACTGAGGCACCATGCAGGTGTTGGGATCTTCACCTCCACAAGCATGGTCTCAGGCACGCTCAGCTTCACAGCAAAGCTTCTCCAATTTGTTTGTTATTTTTCCTCTGGCTTTATTCATGAAAGTGGTGTGCCGGAACATTCTCCCCCTTGTTGCCACCTCTTTTCCCTCCGTTTTGTTTCCTGTCGGGCATTTCGTCCTGGCACACCGAGTGAAGTCACGAAACAGGAGTTGGGAACATCTGGCCCTGGCTGCAGAGCATTGTCATGAAGTTCCTAGACATAAAATCAGCCTTTTCCCCCTCTTCACGGGACCTTGCAGTGGGATGTTCAGGGCTTCCTGCCGCAGCCCCCAGGGTGGCCAGCAGCCCCCAGCCGGGGCTCCACTCTCTCCGACACAATTACAGTCTGCAAATGTTTAAAGGCAGTTTCTTTTGAGTGAGCCACATGCTTCAAATTGTTATGTGGTTAACCGCTGAGAACAAACCCCCACACAAATACCTACGGATCAACTCTGCTCGAGCCAGGGTGGTGGTGGTGGTGGAGCGGAAGGGGAGAGGGGGAAGCTTCCTCATTTTGCTTTTGATTAGAAGAAAACGGAGTTTTCTTTTGACTTTCCCTAACTGCTAGCAGCCACCGCATCACCGTGTGTGCTGGTTGATGCCCATTTCCACTTTTGTTTGCTGATGAAAGGAGCCTTGTTCGGCAGCCGTGGCCGCCACAGGCCACGTCCTCTGCTTGTGTAAATGAGCTTGTCTGGTGAATAGGAACTGAAAATACAACCTCCTCTGTGTGTGTGCGATGTGCAAGAGCCAGGCCGGGGGAAGACTTGTGCGCTTTGACATTGCCCTATCCCATGTCCCTTAACTCTTGTAAAAACCGAATACTTTTCTGCTGACTCACAGAGACAGATGGATTTTGTTAACTCCAGTCAAGACAGAGGAGGATACACTAAAAACATAACTTGGCGGTACAGAACCCAGCTTTGGGGTCCAGGAGGACCAAGCAAAGAGTTTCACATCTCTTCTTGTTCGGCATGGATGGAGCCTGGCTCGTGGGTGCCACATGGGAGGAGCAATGCGTGGTTGAGGCTGAGCCCTGCTGCTAATCAGTGTCTGAAATAATGACCCACACTGTCATTCCCTCCCACTCCTTGTGCCCTCTCTCTGGAGCACTGCAGCTCCCCAAAGCCCAAGAGAGAGACTTGCAGCCAACAGCAATGGTAAAAGAAACACCCCAAAACAAGCATCGGACTCAAATCACCTCAGTAATTCCATTGCTCTGCTTAAGTCTTCTTAAATTACAGAGGGCTTTAGCAAAATAAATTAACCTCTCTTTACTTGCATTTCCTCCTGTTTTTGAGGACTGTGAAGCTGATGAAGAGCAAATTGTCCTACAAACCTAATCCTACATGGGGATAGTTTCCAAACACAACTGGAAGAGCTGTTCATGTTGTGCTCCTGTAAGTGGACCCAAGTGGAAATAGAGGTAATTATTTTGCCATGGGCCAACTTTAAGATCCATCCTAACTTTATTTTTGGTTATATAAGGGCAGATTAAAGACTCTACAAGGTAGCTAAGGGGAAAGCTGCAATCCAAATGTGATCTGCTTTCTCAGGTACAAAATTGCCTTTTTTTTTTTCTTTTTTTTTTTTAAGAAAACTGCATGAAAAAGGAGGGGTTAAAATCTTTGGAAATGGGGAATGTTTTTGGTGAAAGTGGTTTAGTTCCTCTGGTCTGTTTATCATCTGAGCAGTGAAACTTCAATGTGAGTATGAAGTTAGCTCTGCAGGACTCTGTACCTGTCAAAATAGTTTATCCATACTTGCCAACAACAGCAAGAAAGGCAGGAGGACTGGCAGTCGTGATGGTGAGCGAGTTGGACACATGGAGTGAGGGCACAGGAGTCAAATCTCCTCACTGATGCGGAAAAAGGAAATGAGTGAGGGAAAGAACATGAAAGTATGAAGTGTCTAACCGAAGAGAGTTCAATGGTTGTGGTTGGTTACAAAAAAAAAAAAGACCTTCCACAGAATTTCTTCATGGGCAACTGAGTAGGTAGGTCTTGGTGGCCAGTTAGTCCTCATGCTGCTGAAGGTTCAGGAGTAAATGCCTGCAGAAGCAGCTGCTGGGGAATATTGTCACATTAATATTATTGAGCGTGAGTAGCTGATTTGGAACATTGCACTTAGATAATTAAAAACTAATGTGATAATCGCTTATTAAGGAATTATTAAGGAACTACTTAGTGCTTGATATAGGTATATGAAAAGACATAAAAGTCTCAGTCTAAATCGAACAGAAGTTTAATCCCATGTGAGGGCTATCGGGGGGGAAAAAAAAAAAAAGAGGGAGGCAGGCAGAGAATTCAGGTTTATAAAAAGAAACACGTACACAATGAGCTGAAGGTTGTGCTTCTGCACTTCCTGCTCTGGGTGTGAGCAGAAGAGGAAATACCAAAATACCACCAGAAGAACTATTCCCACAGCATTCCCAACCTGGCTGAAACCAGAAAATTTCTGACAGCCCTGCGAAAAAGGGGATAAAACCCCACAACTGACCCAGTCCCAAGCATCCCGCCCATCAGAAAGCCAACAAAATTTCCAAAGCAGGGAGATTTGGGTAGACCTAGAGGAGTCTTTGTATTTCCCCTGGTTTCTCATCTGTACTCTGTATTTTCTGAAGTTCACGGGTCATTGGTGACATTTGGTGCTTCTGCCAGCTTTGAGAGGAGCACATTTCTGCTGAGCCAGTCTGGTCACATCCACGATCATAGACCACCAAGTTGCTTGTTAACCACAAGGTAGGGCACCACAGTCCAGTCTAACTCAGGTGAGACTTCCATTTTTTGACAATCAGTCCACTACAATGAGAGTACAACCTACATATATAGCAAGAACTGACCTTTCAATGCATAAAATGCCATCAGTTTCAGCGTTGCTCCATGTTAACAATTAAAACTGAGTTCCTGAAAGCTCCCAGGCAGACAAGACATGAGTTTGGTCTGGCTGGTCTCATAAACCTTCCACTGATGGCAAAGTAAACCTTGAAGATGAGCAGCAGGATCACATTCAAAGGGTTGTATGGAAAGCCATCACAGCAGGCCATTAGTTTAAAACTTCAGATCTGGAAGCTTTGCAAAGAATTTGGAAAATGGCTCCTTTCCTTTATATATAAAAGGTATATAAAAAAGGAAGGTATTCTGTCTTACTAAGCCCCCAAAATTTACATATTAAAGTGTCTTGTTTGACATGCAGTATTATACACCAGAATTCAGGACTTATTCAATAGTCTGAAGAAAATCAGAGCTAAAGTAAAATTGCTATAGAAAGCTGGTTTTGCTGTAGGTGTTTCCTCACATATAAGCAAGTTCTGAATCAAACTTTTCCCTTACAATTAGAGAATCAAATCCCTGGACTGGCTCCAATGAGCAGCTCAGGAATGTTCAGCACAACCACAGCCTCCAGCTATGGGACAGAACAAAAGTTGCAACAGTGATGGTGCTTTATCTTCCATGTCTTACTCCAGCAACACTTCCATGGGTGCCAGCAATGAAATCTACTTCAAAGAGGCCTGAAAAGAAGGCTTTTTTTTCTTTTCAAATTCTGTGTCACTGATTTTGAAACTCATCAACTCGTTGCATTTGTGACTGTGGTTAACTAAAACCACCTAAGGCTGACAATGCCATCATGAACTCTCACACCCAAAAATGAAGCTAAAACCTTAGCTAAGCCCCATGTCTGAATGCAGCTTTCCAGTTCATTCAGAGCAGCACAGCACTCAGCATTTTTCCCTCCAACAACATAAAGCCCCTTTCTGGCCTCCCGGAGCGTTGCTGCATGGAATACGCTGTCACTCCTGCTGCAAACTTATTTAAGAGACAATAGGACAAATAGTTGGCACATGGTTTCTTCTTAAAACTTAAATCTAGATCAACAATAAATCAGAAAAGGCCAAGGAAACATGCAATGACAGTGAGAAAATGCTTATTTTTCTTTTAAGATTAATTTTTGCTGAAAGTGAGGCATTGCAATTTACAATGTGGGCCCCATTCTGCAAGTCCTTTCTTACATGAGCTAATTCTAAACTCACTGTGGTCGTTTACGCAAGTAAGAGTTACTTACATGAGTAAGGACTCACAGATTCCGGCCTTCCACGTTTTGCTGCCTAGACATTATCTGGGCTGTAGACCAGTGGGTAGTTTTAGGAACTAAAAATGGACCTTGGTTGTTTTTTTTTTTGGAAAAAGTTCTGACTTCGGTTTCACCCATCTGCTTTTTGCAGTTTGCTGCGCAGCCACAGTGAATGGAGGGGCTCAGCCTTTGTCCCTCTCTCTGAGCTGCTCATTGCCAGCCACGCTCAGCCCCAACGCGCCGTAACTCACCAGGACGTGTGTGGTCTGAATTCCCATTCCAGGTTTGCTCCTCAAGCCTAAGGCCATTATTCCATCTCAGCCTAAAACATATTGTCCCATGGGCAGCTGAAAAAGAGCATGTTTCTTCAGGTTTTCTTGCCACAAAATGATGAAATAAAGTGAAATAAAACAATAGCAATGAAAAGGAAATCCAGTGTACGGCAATCCTCAGAGTTCTGGAGTCTAAGCGTGTTGATCTGCATCCATAAATGTCCTGACCGGTGAGGAGACACAGGCACTACAACTGGAAAGAGAGCAGGAAGGAAAACCTACCATGTGAGCAAAGTTTAAAAAAAAAAAAAAAAAAAAAAAAAAAGGACGAGGGGGAGGAAAAAAAAAA
>VWZG01003415.1:40845-152255 GCA_013396735.1 Grallaria varia | reverse complement strand
AAAAAAAGGCTTTTTCCAGGACCTTCTACTACTTATGGTGTGCTTCTGCTTATGATTTCACAGACAGAAGCTCTGGCAAACCAACTTTGGTTCCAGCATTCCCTGGAAGGGGCCAGGCTTGGACATCCTACGAGATCTGTGGAGTTAGGTTGTGTTGGCCAGGTGACACTGCAGGGAGCCTGGCAGCAGGACTGGGGTGGAAAATGGGGACTTGGGGGCATCTCTGGCTCAAGAACTCTCCTCTGGTCTGACTCAGGAGATATCTTTCAAGTTGGGTCCCCATGTTCCCAGTTGTTCTCCCACTACATTTTAGGAAGCATGAGGCTGGTGATGGAGGTTGGTCCCTGCGAGGGTAATTGGAGCACTGTCTGTGCGAGGAGCTGGTAGAACAAATGCTTGACTTGAGAGGTTTGAAGTCATCTGCCTGGCCTAGCACGTGCTGCGTAAAACAAGGACCAAATGGTTGCTTGGTGATGGCAGGAGGGAACTGGTGGAAAAACAGGGGAAAATTAAAACATGTCAGGGTTGAATTTTTTTTTTCCTTGTTCCATGTTCTCTGCCAGTGAGCTGTTTCAGTTATTCACTTTTTTCCATAGAAGTTCTGCTGTTGTCACTGTATTTTTCACCTTCCCTTTTCTTGTATTTTCCCCTTAGTGACACTCTTTCCAGTAGCAAAAGGAAAGCAAAAATCGAGAAAAGGAATGAAGTGCAACCTTTGCTTTACAGTATAATTGGGAAAAAACCATAAAAATAATAAAAAAAAAGAAAAGCAGAAAAGAAACATAAATCTTCAAAATATGCATTTCAAAAAAAAAAAAAAAGCCTTTTAAGTTTGAGAGACTTTTCATTTGAAAACATTCAAGCACCTCTAGAAAAAAAAAGGGAGCTGAGGGAAGTGGGATATAATTTATTACCACTAACATCTGCTGTAAATCAGTTAGAGGTAGGCAAACATTCCCTACCGGGCACAGTTAGGTCAAGGTGAGAGAGGATAAAGCAATAATTAAAAAGTCCAGCATCCCCCAGCTACCTTCAATAGGCTGTAAACAGAAGAACAAGTGCTTGCTGTAAAACTGTTTTGTTTGTCTAGAAAAATTTCAAAGTGGGGGCAAAAATTATTGGTATATTCAATGGAAAACTATCAGTTTATAAAACATCTCCAACAACTTCCAGACAGAATGACAAAAAGTATTATACTTTTCTGTTTTTCTAGTTTAAAAATAAGTTGAAAAGAAAGATTGTGCTTATTGTGAAAAGTTTCATTTGATGAGAAATTTCTGCTGAAAAACTCTACAGAAAGATCTGACTGTCAGTCTTGCTAAACGGGAGAACAGGAACAGCATGGTCAGCAAAATAATTAAGCTGACAATAATAAACCGTACAGAAACATTTCAGCAGGAGCAGAGTAGAGAGAAAACTTCAAACTCAGCCCAGCAGAGTTATGGTAGCTAAAAAGTGGATAAAGATTCCTAGAAGGGCACAGCAGCTGCAAAAAATCCCCCATCACCTGAGGAAAAAAACCAACCAGTGGCCTTAGTACAGATGTCAAGATACTTGCTTTTAAATTGGTAAGAAACCTTCAGCCGCATCCACCCTTGATGTATCCGCAGCATCTGAGCTTTCTGATCACTTGCTCTATATCCCCAGGATGTAGCTTTGTGTATCCCTAGAGCTGATAATGAAATTCTCACTTCTTCCACAAAGAACTCTACAGCGACTGAATTAAGACAAATCAGTTAATTAAAGATTAAAAGGGTTTAGCTATGTATGTGAAAGATAAAGCACATGAAATCATTATTGAGATTGTGAACAAAATTCTCGAGGAAGTTGTCATTAACCTATGAGGCCCCAAGCTGTTATTATTCATGTTTCAACGACAAGCCTTATCATTATAATAGTTAGGAATTTTTTTCCCAGTATAGATTTGAAACAAAGATCAGTTCTTTAATTTTCACCACTCTACTTATTGGATTTGAGAAGACTTCAATGGAATAATTAAAATATTTGGAGACATAAATCGCAGGTCTCAGTTTTGTCATTCTCCACCCTTCAGTCACCCCGAGGCATCACATTCTTGAAAAAAAAAAAGGCTTAATATATTCACATGAAACTAATTTACTTTCCATTTAGAGTGTGGCCAGCCCTGTGCACTCAGCCATCCCAGACTTCTCTCCCAGTAGCTGCCAGAAACTGGATGCCAGCGAAACACTGTGGCACACTAAACAGAGTTCCCCAATCACACTGTGACTCTGTCTGGATTTACAACAACATGTGCTAAAACTTAGCAAACATTAGAGAAAATGAGTAGAAAACACTATCTAAAAGGATTTCATAAACACTGACACAACTTGCCATAAGCTATAAACACTATTTTTCTTGCAAAACTTCAGTAATTAACTGGTTTAGAGACTTCTTACTGTGCTACAAAACATATCTGTTTGTGCACTGGCTTTCAATTTTAACGTTTGCTTGGAAATCCCTACCACTTTTATTACTAGTCCGCTCCTTCCTAAATGAGCAGGCAAGAAGGTTTACTTTGGAGATCAGCATCCCTGCTGGCAATGTTGCCCTGGGAAAAGCACCAAGCCCCCTCCATCCAGCAGCAAACCACGTGCTCTTACATTACACAAGAAACATTGCACTTTTCCCACTGTTCATTCAGTGAAATACAGCAGAAGCTGTGTTCTAGCAGGTTTAACGACTTGTTTGTACATTTATTAAGCAAATAGCACCTCTTGACGTTATGAAAAGGTGTGGGCATTAGAAACTGCCTTGACAAGAAGCACTTGACCCTTGGTGGTAGCTACAGGCTGCACCAATGAGGAAGAGGCTGTGCTTGTTTCATTTTTAACTGTTTTTAAAGTTTTCTTTTTTAAAATAGGAAAAAAACCCCAAAACACTGAAGCATTTTCCTTTTTTGTCTTTCCTTTACACTCATTGTTCCTTGTCGCAATGGCAAAAAAGGGAAATTTTTTCATAGTCCTCTTTTACGCCCTTATTTTTTTTTTTCCAGTGTGGCATGTGAAAAGAGACAACCAAAGACATGTCCAAATAATTATTTTTTTACCCAGCTGTGCTCAAAAAATGCTATATAGAAATATACAGTAAAGGGTGGTAAAGGAAAGAAATGTTACCTAAGATGTCCCCAGGGTGTGAACATAGCTGCTGGCTTCATCATTTGCCAGAGATATGTGGGCATTCCTGATAACACTGAGAGACAACCATAAGTTGAGTTATGCACCATGGACCCAAGTAGCAATAAAATGCTGTTGTGTGGGAAAATCTGAATTTCTGAGTCTCTCTGCATCGTTCTCTATAGGTGTCCAGGTCGTCAGTTGTGCTGAAAGGGCTCCGCTGGAAGGACGCCTTGGACATGTTGTGGGTATCACAGCAGGCTTGTTCTTCCTTTGTCACCAAAGTTTTCCTCAGTTTCCTTTATAAAAATGGTTGGAAAAGATGCCTCCTCAATTTGTTATCATTGGTTTGTTGCAGTACAGTTAAATGACAAACAGAACTCACAAATTCCAGACATTAATAAACACTGTGACAAACTCCAACTGATCACCAGATCGGTTTGACTATTACGGGATTTTTTTAGAAAAGAAAAGCTACTCATGATCTGAGTCTCTGGAAGTCATGTGAGCAATTATTTGAAGCATTTTTAGAAATGAAGACTAAATGTATACATAAAAATTAGTGCTACATTTCTTGTCAATCCCTTATCACAAGGAGCTGAGCATTTAAAAGTATGGATGGGTGCCATGAGACTTGTCACAGACATGTGAGAGTCAACACTGTTGTAAATGCTGCAAACTTCATATGCTCAAAGTGCTGTATATATGTATACAGCACAGGCTGTGTGCAAGAGTTATTAGCCTAAGGAGCTTTAGAGGAGTCCAAAAAATTAAAGGCCAGTGGGAAGAAATTGCTATTTCTAATTCTGTTTACAGCTTTTGGAAATAGGTGATGGCCATCATGGCAACACGTCTACAAAGAGGAAGATAAACTCAAATCCAATTTTTTCTCCACAACTGCAGTTCATTAGGCCTTTAGATTTTTATGCAAATGCATATGGGTCTGTTGTCAAAAGCCAAACCATCAAATGCTGATGAGGAAATAGGACTGAGAGACAAAGCAGAAAGGTAAGTGAGAAGTCTGCTCTGTTATGTCCCTGAAGTATGCAGATGAGCAGAAGACAGCCCCACAGAAGGTTGGGACTGCAGCAGAAAGATGCTATTTTTGCAGGGAGAAACCAAGTCAGTATGGGTAGTGGGGTTGCCTCTGTTAGATCCAATGCACCAGAAAGTGCTGCATCCCATGCTCAGGAGGGCTGCAGTGCCTGTCCTCTCCTGCCAGTGCACCTGGGACCATCACCAGAAAGGTTCCTGGGGAGAAGTAGAGATTAGAGGAGATTCATTATTGTCACAGAGAGACTGCAGCACTTCCCTGGAGGAGGAATGGGCTCTGCAGATGTCTCATTTCCATGTTTCTCCCCATCACATCACATCACTGTTCTGGCTGGTTACACTCTGGTTTTAGCCTTCTCCTTGGGAGAGGCTCCTCCAGCTCTTCTGTGGGAGGTGGTGGCTGCTTTCATCTCACTCTCACTTGCCGTGAGTCCCTCTGAGTGTTCACCAGTGGAAGCTCTCATCCTGACTCAGCCAGGATCTCTCACTTGTGCTCTGCCATGTTATCACTGGAGTTTTCAAACAGAGCATTATGCTGATCACACCTCTCTTTCAGGGCTACACTGCACATCTGTGGAGGAAGATCACACAACACCAAACGTGAATTAATCCATTTTCTGAATGATTCTTCTTGGGTTAAACATCTTGCTTTCCTACCTTTTTAACTGCAGTAAGCACTGCCTCACTAGCTTTGTACTAGAAGGAGATACCTGTATCTCCTGGTGCTCAGTAGTGCTCATGGTCCTTCCCATACAAATGAGGGACCATGACTTTTCCTCACTCGGAGGTTGGATGAGTGATCTCCTATTCAATCTTTGGTTACTCAGTGACTAAAGGCCAGGGGTTTATAACCTATTCTAAACACGTTAACATGTTCTGACCAACCTTTCTGCTTCCTGGGGCCCAAACCACACTCTGGCCCAGGGGCTTGCCCCTTCTGATCCCTCTCCAGTCCTACGAAGCAGATTGTTAATGAAGATTCATTAAGCAGATTCATGAAAATTCTGAGTCCAAGCTCTTATGCTGACCTTGGTCAACTCACTCAAACTTCATTGAAATTGACAATTCCCAGGGCACTTTCAAACTGCTCTCTAGTTGTGTTTTGGCTTATCCCAACCTGAAGCAGGATGCGGGGATGTGCACCAACCCTGCTCCTCTGATACACTGCCCCATGCGTGCTTAGGTCAAACACAGCCTGGGTCTCTCTGGCTACACCTCTTACCTTGATGAACTATGCCTCATATTGCAGTCCATTTTCTTGTAAGGTGTGTTATCTTCGTTATGTTTGCACTGTCCATAAGGTCTGCATCTCAATTTGCAGCTCTGTGTTTCTGGATGGCAATCCCATGTCCTTCCTCAGGCTGAAGCCTGAGTGGAGGCCAATGTCTAATTGATGCAGATGATCGATATAATAGGATATCTCAGTTGGAAGGGACCCAAAATCTTCATCTAGTCCAACTGCCTGACCACTTCAGGGCCAACCAAAAGTTAAGACATCTTGTGAAGGGCATTGTCCAAATACCTCGTAAACACTGACAGGCTTGGGGCATCAACACCTCTCATGGAAATTTGTTCCACTGTTTTAAAACCCTCTGAAGCATGTGAGAGAAGGGCAACAAAGCTGGGGAAGTGTCTAGAGAGCAAGTCTTATGACAAGTGGCAGAGGGAGCTGGGGGTGTTTAGCCTGGAGAAAAGGAGGCTCAGAGGAGACCTTATCCCTCTCTACAACTGCCTGAAAGGAGGTTGTAGCCAGGTGGGGGTCGGTCTCTTCTCCCCAGGTAAGAAGTGACAGGACAAGAGGAACTGTTCTCAAGTTGCACCAAGGGAGGTTTAGGTTGAACAGTGGAAAAAAATTGTTCACAGGCAGCGTGGTTAAGAATTGGAGGAACAGGCTTCCTGTGGAAGTGGTTGAGTCACCACTACTGGAGGTATTTAAAAGACATGTGCATGTGGCACTTAGGGACATGGTTTAATGGGGTCTTTGCAGTGCTGGATTAATGGTTAGGCTTGATGATCTTGAAAGTCTTTTCCAACCTAAATGAGTCAATGATTCCAAGAAATGCTTCCTAATACCAAATCTAAACCTCCCCTGGTGCAGCTTTGAGCCATTCCCATACGTCCTATCAAAGGATCCCAGGGAGAAGAGCGCAGCACTTCCCCCTGCCCTTCGTCTCTTCAGGCAGCTGTAGAGAGCAGAGCCTCCTCTTCTAAACCAGACAAGCCCAGAGCCCTCAACTGCTCTTCACAGTTCCATGCCTTCCATCCCATTCATCAGCTTTGTTGCCCTTCTCGGGCCACTCTCCAAAGCCTTCAGATACTTCTTAAATGGTGGGTCCCAGAACTGCACATAGAAAAGTCACATGCAAACTTTAGCTTCAAGCCAACACAGAGGCACAGACATCTGTCTGCTTAAATTCTCTGTGTACAAATGGTCGTAAACACAATTTCTGATCTAACAACACATTACTTGGATACAGGTTCCACAGGTGCTTCGGGGATGGCATTTGGAAGGCCTAAGTATGAATTGTAAGGATGAGGTGCTGTCTAATATTTCTTCCATTGTGGCTCTAGTGATCAGATTGGACTCTTCACTGTGCAAGAAACTAGAGAAGATATCATACAATGCAGACTGGATGACATCAGTTTTCCATATCTTGCTTCAACACTTCATATACATTCAATATGAAAGCATGTTTTTTGCTCATAAAATGTACAATAAGTTTAGAAGAAAATAATGGTCTTGTCTGAGGGAGCTCCAAATCAAATGATTTCTAAAATAAGCCTGAAATCAAGAGCCACTGCTGTTAGCTGTTTGAAAAAGCAGAGGAATATTAACTTCTGTGGGAGGAGGAGCTGTACCTTAAAAAAAAAAGTTGCTATTGAATGCAAAGCTGGTATGGAAAGCTCAGATAATTGGAAACACATGTTCCTGGCTGCAGGCGTACAGCACATAAACTGCAGAAGAAAAATAATAATAGAAAAGACACAGAATATTTGAAAACACAGCAAGAGAAGTCAACATTTTACATGTTAATAGTGACTATACCTGAAATATTGTTTCATTTCACCATTAACCTTAAAAACACAAGTATATCTGTAGACCTTCTGCTGTACACCAACTTTAAAATAAAATAGAGATCTCAGGCATGTTGGATGATAGTATTACATAAGGAGAATATTTTAGTAAACTATCTGAACAAAGATGAATCATAATGATACAGATGAATATTTTATTTTAAACACGAAATGTTGTGAATTACTTAGCACCTAAAAATAAGACGCCCCCTCTTAACTTTCAATGAACTGTGTTGACGTTGCAGGAGTTTCTAACTCTTTCAGGGCAGAAAATCATCCATCTTTTGTAGTCTGTTAACAAAAATATCTCTTTTCAGGCCTAAGCTTCAAAACCAAAGCACATAAACCCCCTCACACCCACACTCCCTTCGGTTTGCAGCTTTTTGTTCTGCCTCTCTCCCTTCTTGGGTAGTAAAAGCCACAGGAGGAAGGAAAGGCTGTAAAAATCTGCACAGAAAAATTAAAATTCAATGTATACTGTAAGATATACCATAGCCATACTGTAAGCGAGTGTAGATCGGTCACATGAAGCTGCGTGGGTAGAGCTGCGGCAAAGCTGCCTCTTCCTCATCTCTGGCCACTAAGTTTCTTCCCATCCCTGTTGGATATGTGAATATGTGCTTCTCACTCCTTGATTCATCCCTGATTTTCCCTCCCTCTCTTCTCAGCAGGGGTGAGTTTTGCAGTTCTCAGATGTCTGTGCACTGACCCAGTTGCAGCCTAGAGCAGAGTCACAGAATCACAGATTCAGCTGAATTGGAAGGAACCCACAAGGACCTTTGAGTCCCACTCCTGGCCCTGCACAGAACCATCCCCAAGAGTCACACCATGTGCCTGAGAGTATCATCCAAACGCTTCTGGAGCTCTGTCAGGCTTGGTGCTGTGACCACCACCCTGGGGAGCCTGGTCAGTGCCCAACCACCCTCTGGGTGAAGATCCTTTTTCTAATAACCAACCTAATCCTCCCCTGGCACAACTTCAGGCCATTCCTTCAGGTCCTGTCACTGGTCACCAGAGAGAAGAGATCAGTGCCTGCCCCTCTTCTTGCCCTCATGAAGGATTTGTAGACTGCAATGACTGAACCGACCAAGTGCCCTCAGCCGCTCCTCATACGGCTTCCCCTCAAGACCCTTCACCATCTTTGTTGCCCTCCTTTGGATGCTCTCTAATGGATCAATATCTTTCTTATATTGTGGTGCCCAAAGCTGCCACAATATTCAAGGTGGGGCCGTCCCAGTGCAGAGCAGAGCAGGACAATCAGTCCCGGTCAGCTCTGGGCTGGCATATCCTACATACCAAGAGTGTCTTGAGCAATTTGGTCATGGAAACCTAGATTTTTCTACATATATGCTGGCTTTCAAAGATGTGAAAGGCACATCTCTGTCTGAAAAGCCATTTTAATGTCAGATTTCCAGTTCTTCTAATGAGCTTCATGAACAAGGCCTCCACAGTGCTGTAACATGAGGGCGGGGAGAGGAGGTGGAAAAAAAGAGCTTTCCATGCAACTTCATCATCTCAGATGACTTAAGCTTTTAAACTTCCAGAAAGAAACAATTATTTAAAATAGATCAGCCTGAGAAAGACAGCTAAGGTAGAAGTAGTGGCAGCAAGAGGTACAGCTTAGTGAACTAAATTTCTCAGGAGTTTCATATGGTTGAGGCTATTTCAGTAATCAGTGCTGCTTCCTGCAAGTGCTTGCCATCCAAAGGCCCTGGAGTCAACGGGAAACTTTCCGTCAGTTTCTGTGGTCTTCAGATCAGACTTTAGTGCTGTACTTATTCATAGGAAGTACAACATATATGGTCTATTGAAAGCCAATTCAAGCACTGCATTGCAATAATCTTGCATTTCACATACTTCATTTCCTCCCTTTGCCAATGTCACTTGGCTTCTGTTCATCATGGGCCACCTTAACTGTGTGGTTTAATGGCTTTTCTTCTGCTATTTCTAGGTAAATTATCTCATCCATTAAAAAAAAAAAAAGAAAAAAAAGAAAAAAAAAAAGAAAGAATCCTTCAGAGGACAAACAGAAATAGATGTTGTATGCTGGGAGATCTTGAAAAGCCTGCACAATGACCAGGACATAAGAGAAGAAAGTTATTCCCACACCTACAGGTATTTTCCAGCTTTTCTGTGATGAGCTCCACATCTCAATAAAGAAAATGCCTCATGGGCACTTATCCTCCAAGTGATTCTGTAACATCCCTGTAGTAATTTACATTACATGGAAAACCATACTGAAAAAGCATTTGTGCCTCTTTTTAAGAGGTCTTCAGAGGAATATGGGTATTGACCTTCCTCTAAAAGTTGACCATGGGTTCTGCTTTTGCTGTTTATCTCATCTCTTCTCCTTCCCTTGGCTCCTTGCCTCTCAGATGAAGTCCAGGATGAAAGCCAGCATAATTCAGGCAGAGTGAGCTCACCAGCGTGCTGTGGACCACAGCTAAGGAATCTCCATCCCAGTCCTTTTCTAGTGTGAAGTTTCAGTGTAACATGAAAAGTGCTAACAGGATCACAGATCATATTTAATAAGCAAAATAAAAAAAATGCAAGTCAACACCCCCAGTGGTTACTTCAGAGACAGCTTTACAGCCAGGGATAACACCTTTCCCTGATACATTCTGCTGTATTTTTCCAGGGTCATTTGCCTTGTTCTTGCGGAAACAGCAGGATGGCACTGGGACCTGGACTCTGCCTCTCTGCTGTTTCTGCCATTCTGGATGCTGATGCTGCTATTTCACAACAGCTGAGTTGGATCCAGATGGAAACGTGAGCTATTTTTTCTCTAAAGAAAAAGCATTAACAAAACCCCTGACACTTTTATTTAGTTAAGAAGTTGCTTCTGTCATTCCATGGGATGATAGATTGTAGACTATTAACATAGTCTAATTGCTTATGGAAATACCAGATTGTTTCTTGTTAAAGTAAGAGATTCACATTGATGGTAGTCAGTATGGCCAAGGTTGAGGTACTGTTTTAGAGAGTCCTTGTATCTCCTCTTTGGGGCTCCTCTCTTGCGGCAGCCGGTGGCAAGTTCACCATAGAGCACGATCTTAGGGAGGCGGTGATCCTCCATCCTGGAGACGTGCCCTGCCCAGCGCAGCTGCGTTCTCAGCAGCATGGCCTCAATACTGGTGACTGCTGCCTGTTCAAGGACAGACACATTGGTCACGTAATCAGACCAGTGGATGTTCAGGATAGTGCGGAGGCAGCGCTGATGGAAGCGTTCGAATGGTCCACTCTGGCCTCCAATCGGGAGGCGTGGAGACACACCATCCATAACGCTGCTGATTCCTTTGAAAATGCATGCAGAATCAGTCTGGAGGAGAAAAGACAATGCAGGAAGAACCGTGCCTCACCAACACTGCCTATGGAGACTTTCTGCTGTGCCTTTTGCAACCGGACTTGCCTATCTCGCATCGGCCTCTTTAGCCATCAGCGCGCTTGCAGCAAGCGTGGGGAGAGCCCTTCCCAAATCTTCGTTCGCGAAGCCTAGCCATGATGATGATGATGAAGAGATTCACATCAATCCCCATTCATTTTAAATACATGATTTTCAGCATTTTCATGTAGAGTGTGCAAAGAAAAGGACTTTCTTTCCTTCGACTTCTAGAGATGAGCATGTTTGAAATTTCAAAATGGAATCATACATAGAGTTGGCATTAGCTATAACTGCCCAGGAAAAGTATTTTAATACATAGAACAGTATATAACTTTTCTGAACATTGTTCTCTTCTTACAGCAAAGGTGAATCTTTAAGACTGGTCTATTCTAGGCTTCTTTAGGACCTGTCTGATATCTGCTCATATCATGACATGGAGGACAGTCAGGGATAAGAAAATAATATGACAGTCATTAAAGGTAGAAATACACATAGTAGCAGCAGGAAATTCCTGTTAGCTGATGTCTATCCCAGCTTTCCAGATACTTAATGTCAGCTTTTGTTGTCAGACTTTTAATATTTGTTTATGCTTTCAAGAAGAGTTTTTGAACTAGTCAAAACATGTATCTGTATGGTTCACATAAAACGAAAGTGGCAAACTGAAATGCTGGGGAACAATCCAGTCAAATATCTTACATTTGGGACATTTTTTCTAACTGAGAGGACTTCTGCATTTTTATAATAATTGTAATTAATAGTATGAGGAGGGGTCATCTCAGTGTTCTTTGTCTAAGAAATGTGTCGACAACTGACTTAGAAGAATGTTGCAGAAAAGAGGAAAAAGGAAGGAAGCCATGGGTACCTTTCACTTCAGATGACCTATGACTTAAGCGACTGATTCCTGTCTGAAGTTCTCCTTTCTAGTTGCTCCTGATGCACAAGAGAGGGTGTGCCACAAGGCATCAGGTGATGGCAGTGTTGACTCCAGAGCTGCGGAGGAGATTGGCCAATGCCCAAGAATCAGGAGTTTCTCAAGCATGCTGCATGCTGATAGCAAGATGCAGTGGAGAAATTTCCCTCTTACGTCCATAGGCAGGATGTAACATGTGCATTACTCACATATGATACTGCACCGTGTTCACAGCTTTTCCCTGAGCTCACTGTTAGAGCAGAAGGTTTTGGGGAGATTAAAGGGAACATTTGCACACGGTGAAATCTCGAGTTGTTCCAATGTCAGTGGAGGCCGGGGAGTCACTTTGTGGTAGTCAAGCATGCTGAGCTATGTCTGATTTTAATGCAAACCAAAGAGCTCCTCAGTGCAAGTGAAGGAGGCAATGTTGTTTCTTCACATCATGGTCATTCTCTGGGGGTGTCTGGGCTATCTTCTGTGTGTGCAGAGACATTGTCCCTCACCTGTCAGAGCTCCAGCAGCTGCTTGTTGGTGTTCAGAAATGCAACCAAGACCACAAGAGAGCAGGAACCCATGCTGGGAGGGTGACCCAGAGAACTGGAATTACAGCAGTTGGATCTTGGCCAGAAACACTAGGGTGAAAAAAGGAACTCTCCTAGAGAGCTGCTGAGACCTTCTGTGGTGGTCACCAGTAGGATGTTTGTTTTCCATCTCCTCCAAGGGACCCACACATCCCGCAGTAGTTTCCCATTTGAAAGCTGTGCTGGGACTGGTTTTCAGGACTGACTCAGAAGAAATGGCGCCACTCAAAGGTGGCACTCATTCAATGGTGAATCACTGTGTAACTTCCCCCAGTCTGGGGTTTTTTCTTAGAGACTTTACAGCTCACTCTGCAGCCTTCCTCCCCAGTGGATGGGTGGAAATACAGGAGACACTGAGATGGCAGCACAAAGAGCATCAGCACCGAAGGCAGGGTACTCTTTGAGCCTGCTTGTTGCCCCCGGCCAGCACCGAATACACATATGCTTAACTCTACACTTCAGAAGCATAATCCCATTAATTTAAATGGGATTACCCATGGGCTTAAATTCCTGCAGGATCAGCAGTGAGGTCTGTTGCTGCAGCTGCCGGGGGTAGCACAATTAATGGTGTAACAAGAGTTTTCCTCATTCTATACCCAAGGGCTGCCTTGCTGAACATCAGCACTGCTCATACCCTCAAGCCTGAAAAATGAGCCCTCCTTCAATTCAAAGATCTCCTGGGTTTTAGCTTTGCTTCATCTTCCTTTACCTGCAAACCAGACTTTCCTAAACTGAACTCTCCTATGGTTTGTGCCTCTTCTTCATCGTCCCCAGGCTGCATGGAGGATTTTTGTGTCTACCACTGCTTCGGGATCAGTGGATCACCTTAATTGCCTTGATCAGTACAGTACAGTGAAATGCACACACCCACCCCCGCTTATCTTCTCTAAACAAGCATATTTCCTCCTACTTAACATCTTTCTGCTAATCTCCACCATCCTGCTGGAGCAGGCTGCCTCTGAGAAGAAATATCCTCTCTACTTGCCCTCAGGTCATTTTGGACATTGAATCCTACTGCCAGCCCAAGGGTAAACCCATTGTCTACAAGAGGAAAGGTAGTTAAAACTGGGGATGAAAATACTGCCTAAAATTGCTGCCCTCCCCCTTGCTTTTTATATAGATGGATAATTGATTTTCTATGTGATTGCTGCTTTTCTATCTGAAGTCACCTGGCCACTCACATTTTAAATGAGCCAGTAAGGCTGTGAAGTTAGTGAATGTATTTTAACAAATAGCTTAATGAATGAATGAATCAATAGTTTGCTTTTAAAGGCTCATGCACAATGTTAGTACATGTAAGTAGGTTTGACACATATAGAATTGGGAGAGGCAGTCTCTGAGGGAAAGTGAATTTCTTTTGTTTAACTGCATGTATTTTAACATTTTCAGTTTAAAAAAAATAATTCTCCCACTGGAGACCTTTTATGCCAAGTTTGAGCCTGGAGCAACTTTTTATGGCTCAGTTGCAGTAACCCCTTTAATATGGGGGTTTATAATGGAAACTCTGACGAGCCTTTAGCTAAAGCACTTCTAACAGATGTTTCTGTAATGAAAGGGCTGCGCAGAACAAGCAACAGAGAGAAAACTGTACTTTGTATTTTGCAGAGATTAAGGATGATTGTCCACAATTTATAAAGCAGTGGGGCTTTCACCCACAGCCGCACGCTCGCACCAGGCTGTGCCCCGTGTATGTGCATACATTAACAGCAGAGCGTTTTGGTGACAGAAACAGCTGTTGGACGTCACTCTTGCACAGATTTTAAAATACAGGTCACTTTGCTCGCCTGAACAGTGATTTGGTAATGGTGGTGGTGACAGGTATGCTTTCATTCCGAGTGCCCTGAAGATGGATGATCAGTATTCCATTAGACACTGGTCTGAATAGAAACCAAATGTAATTCTCTGTAACTGAGAGGAACTGATTTGACTCCTTGGGACTGTCTTCCTTACACTGTGCCATCTCTGGCAGACCTAGATGTGGCAAAATGGACCTCCTGGTCTCCTTCCCTGAGGGGTGGATGGGTGGGTGCAAGCTGAGTGCCCAGGGTGTGCTGTGCTAGCTTGTCCCCATCTGGCTTGTGGGCCCCGGGGACAGTGTGGATTTGAGCAGATTGGGAGACTCTGGGGATGAAACTGGGCAGAGAATCAGGGAGTTGTGTCCTCACAGCACATTCTAACCTCTGAGACCCAGATGTCTTGGCCCACAGTCACTGGAATGTTGAAGTCTGTCTTAAAACAAAATTATTAAGAGAAAAATAGAGCTCAAAACTCACCAGAAAAGGATGTTTTATATCTAGAAATGTTACCAGAGGGTATTTTGGTTTTTGTTCTGATCTCCCTGTCAGTGCTCATTAAGTGGAGTGCAGAGTCAGTGGACCATCATCTGAGGCTGTGCTTGATGGTGCTGCAGAGTCCTTGGCAGCCAGCTGCAAGCCATGAGGCTTGTGGAGCCTTCCTAGGCAGGGTGCAAATGGCATTTATATATGTCACACACACATTGATTCGTTCCAAATGCCTTCTCTTTTATGATCGTGTTTTGTCAGGCTGAATTCCTTTTGGGTGAGCAGCAGCGACAATGTGTAATTAACGTTCTCCTGGTTAATGCTCTGTTAATGTGCTGTGCCCAGAAAAATGTGGTCCCTGGGGCTGCATTCATCACTGCCTTGCAGGTAGTTTGGAGTAACTGTGTTCCCTGTGTGAAAACTTTGCTCTCCTCCATCAGTGCAAGGAGCAGAGGCATCTGTTAGTACTGAATGACCGAGATGAAACTGCTTACAACATTCTTCAAGCAACAGTGGAGGGAAAAAAGCCCCTGGATAGACTTTATCAATTCACTTTTGATACAGTATGTTATTTTTAGGGCTTAGTTGTCATGAAAGCATGTGGGTTCAGGAGTGTGTGCTGGAATGGGTTCCTCCCTGTCATTGCATTGTGCTGTTCAGAACCTGAAAGAACTCACGTGGCCTCTTGTGATGAAGCCACTCTACCCTTGCAAGGCATGTTGTGCCATCAGCTCATCATCCTCTAAGCTGAGTCGTCCACTTGCAAGTATCTGGCCAAGTGTTTTTAACTTCTCAGTTATTCGCTCTTTGGAAACAGTTTGGCTGCAGCACTCTGCCATTTTCCTGACTTTCTGGCTTTGCTTTTTGTTTGTCATTGTCCTGCCACAAGCTGAATTTGGCCTTGTTCCCACATAACACCTTTGGTGTGTCAGAGCTGAAAGGGTGCTCCAGCTGCCACAGGCTCCTGAGGAGAGCACTTTCCACCCTGGAGCAGGAGCTTCCTTGTCATCTGCCAGTCCCTTGGCCATGGATTCCTTAGTTATGAGAAGCTGGGTGTTTCACCAGCCTGCCTTTATCTTCCTGTGGTGGAGCTATCAAGAAGCAACAGATAGTGTTTTTCTGGATGAACCCAGTAAATTTGTCATAACAGATTCAAATGTGGGAAAGTTTATCTTAGCGGAGGGACAAATAATACAGTTGTAACCACAAGCAGAGAGGAAAGGAAAACTGGAACAGTGCAGTGTAGGAGAGGTCTCTGGAGACCATTCCCTCCAGCTTACCCTTCATCAGTCACTGTGGCTTAAAGGGATAAACATTTTATGCCTTCTTTCGCCTACACCACTGCCGCCTCATCTACTGGTAAATTTGGGCCTGTGCTGTTCTATCCTTACCAGACCCCTAATATTCCTCCTCTGGAGGACCTGCTTTGATTTTTAAAGGAATTACATTTGGAGGGCAATAAGCTGTAACCAAAAGTTCGCTGCTCAGACTTAGGAACTGCTGATCTCTGATGTGCCTGCCAAAACTGGCTTTGGGCAAGGCACGGACATGCACATTTTAGTTGCCGAAAAAAATCAGTGGTTGTTTTGAACTGAAACTTTCAGTAGCTTCCATAATTGAAAATATAAATATCCAAATCTAAGCTTGCAAAAGTATTATGAACATTAAAATCCACAGATGCTATGTAAGTGCTATATATATTTTAATGGGAAAGACTTGACAGGTGACTGATAGTTGCATCCATCTCAAGTGATCAATACTAGGTCAAATCTGACCCATGGCAGTGAGTGACTTTCACTACCTACATGTGAATATTATATTTGTTTCCCCCAGTGCAATCTTTTCTCCACACTCCTCTCCCACAGTCTGGCTTCTTAGCAAAAGGCCCTGAGAGTTACCAGAGGAGCCTGAGTGAACTTGTCCATCCATTTGCTGGCCGTTTGAAATGCTGGATGTCTCCCAGTTATTTATCTGTTGCTCTCACTGAGGCTCATATATGAACAGTAAATTAGCTGAGAGTGCACAGTGACATACTCTGAAACTTTAAATTTATGTGAGCATATTTAAGAATATCCATAAAAAATGTATTAGGGTATTGCAGGAGTTGAGGATGGGTTGCTGCATATGGTCTACACAAAGGGAACCTAAGGTGCAGAGTGGTAGGGAATCAAACCTTTTAGTGCCCAACCTTTTAGAGTATGAGTGATAATGATAGATTTTAATTGGCAGCAGCATCTTGGTTTGTGATAGCATTAGCTTCAACAATTTATTGTCTCAATGCAGTTCATGGTAGCAAAGTGGCTATGAAAAATGAGGAGCAAGGGTTAATTTCTGGCTGCCTTTAATCTGATGGCAGAACTCCCGATGACTTCAAAGGGTGAAGATCTCACCTTAGGTTTCAGCTGGTGTAAATTGACATACCTCCATATACTTCAATAAAATCACTGAAGCCCTGATGATTTACTGCAAGTGAGAATCCAGCCCTAAAGCTATTAAGGACTGTAATTTATAAAGCTATAATTATGGAACCATAATTCCATCAAGGGCTTCTCGCAATATCACGGACCAGAGTTAAGTGAATTGTGCAAATAAATGTAATGGTCTTACAGTGCAGTGGAAATACCTCTCTCTCTCTAGATAGGACTCTTCGCACAAAGACCTTAAAATACATTTTATCCATTTACAGCAATAATTGGAAAAGAAATATTAGCTGCAGACTTGAGACTTCCAGGGTAGTGAATCAAATCACGTATTTTGTAGCAGCTACTCAAAAATTGTGGATGGTTCCCTGCACTACCATGATAACCCAAGGCATAAAATATCCTCTTGAATCTGATTTTTATGTTTTTTATCATTATCAATCAGCTTTAATAGTAGGGCTAAAATTTCGGTGCTGGACGCATCCAGATAGCACATGGGTCTTTGGACTTGTATAACACAGCAATGTAAGGATGACAAGAAATGGCCTCAAGTTACACCAAGGGAGGTTTAGATTAGATATTAAGAAAAAAATGTAATTCATAGAAAGGGTTGTTAAGCATTGGAACACGGAAGTGGGGAAGTCACTGTCACACTTCAAAAAATGTGTGGATATGGCCCCTAAGGAAACAATTTAATGATGAACATGGTAGTGGTACTAGGTTGATGGTCGGACTTGGTGATCTTAATGGCCTTTTCCAACCTTAATGATTCTATGATTCTAAAGCAAAACCTGTGTGTACATGAAAACGTACCTGAATAGCAGTAGGTGATGGAGCCAAACACTGGAAAGGAGACAGTGTAGGTGTTTGGGATGCAGGAGGATAGATTGAGTGAAATGAAATTGATAATCCACTCTTCTACCTCTTTTCAGCCCTCTTTCTCTATTCTTTTTATAAATCTGTACCTGGATAATGAGTCTCCCAATTAGACAAAGGCATACACAAATACTCAATCATCCTGTTCTTGCATGTATGAACTGGGTATATAAAGATATATGTGTACCAGTGGGTTCTTCCATTATTTATAGATCTGCCTCTGCTGGTCTCTCTGCAGCCTTTTAGGTCTCTGAAGGTGCAAGGAAACCCAGATGTAATTGATCTTCACTGGAAAGATGTACCTGAATCACAACCTTGAATCTCAGTGTGGGACTTGAAGGAAACACATGGATCAAGATTCAGTTTGGACTAGATGTGATAATTCCAGGGATATAGCTCTCTCTTGACTAGGAAAAGCACACTTTTAGTGAGTCAGCCTCTTAAAATCAAGTCAGATAGAGGAAAAAATAATAATAATAAAGCCCTCCAAAAGTGTAAAACTTTGAGTAATGTATTTTCCCCTTCTCATTGCTCAATGTAACAGGATTTTTCAAACAACGTACTCAGCTGTTGAGCATGAGGCATCAGTCACAGCTCCAGGCATTTGTAATGTCAAGCAATTGAAAAGTGACTTCAAATTCAAGTCTCCCTTGTGCCACAGTAAACTTTATTTTGTCTGTATTTGCTCAGTCAGAAGTGTAAAGAAAATAAATGACAGATTTCCTCTTTGGAAAAGTCCTGCAGAATTTAACATTGGTGAAATCATGAGGATCTTCAAGGATGGGGAAGTGTAGAAAAAAATCAGAACTACCCCCTGAAACTGAGCAGATTTCCTGCCTATTCTACAACATTTTAGACGTAATTTCCTGATAAAATTAAACTATTAAAAAGCCCCAAAATAGACATTAGCAAAGCTGGAATTTCCTATTAAGTTGTGAAGGACTTTCTGTAGGGATTGTGACAGGTTAATTGCAACATCTGAAAGCTTTGGCTCTGGCATGTGATGGACGGAGCAACAGTGAGAGCATCCTCCATGGAAGGTCTGTAGCATATCCCTGTTCCAGTTTCTGCAAATGAAACAACCTCTGCCAGGCTCTGATTCAGCAACCTGTTCATCATGGCCTCAAATCTGTCTCTGGAAAATCTCACTTCTGAGACTTGTCAAAATTACTGAAAATGAGGCACATGGTGGAAGTAAATTACTTGCTTAAGCAGTGCTTTGCTGTGCCAACCTTAGGCCTGATCCTAAAATCAAAGTGTAGCTTTTCACTGCCTTCAATGGGCCCCGACAGGTGCTATGACAGCATCTCCCTCCTACTAGGATACATAACATGTTATTCCACCCACTGGATTTCTTGCAGGATGCAGAATTGAGTGTAGCTTAATGCTGAAGACATATGCACAAGTGAGATAAGGATCATATATGGAACTTTGCAATGAGATTGCCCCAGTTTATACAGCTGAAGATCTAATCCTGGCTATCTAATTAAATAGTTAATCTTCAAAATCTTCTTGGTAGACTGTGCAAAATGAGCCCCAAACTGACAATTAGCTCTGTTTTTAAGATACGCCAGGCATGCATTTTAAATATCTGCACATAATTCTGGGGAAATGGTTCATTGTGATGCAGGGAGACCCAAGATGAAAAACATCTCAGAATAAATTGGACAGACTATGGCACATACCAGTTCCTTTTAGGAACAGGAATGCAAGTTTTATTGAAAACTCAGATAAAGAAGCATCATGGTTTAACCTTAGACTGCAACTGAGTACTACACAGCCACCTGGTCACTACCCCTACCCCTGATGGGATGTATAGAAGAATCAGAGAAAGTTAAAACAGGTTGATAATCAAAATAAAGTTAAAAAAATTAAAATAATATTGAAAAGAGAGATAACAAAAAGAGAGGAGTAAAACTCAAGAAAGACAAATGATGTACAATACAATTGGTGATGACCCACTGACTGATGCCCAGCCTGTCCCTGAGCAGCAACTGACCCCTCTTTCCAGCTCCCCCCAGTTTACACACTAAGCATGACATTCCATGGTGTGGAATATTCCTTTGGCCAGTTCAGGTCAGCTGTTCTGGCTGTGATCCCTCCTGGCTTCCTGGGCCCTGCTCCCTGGCAGAACATGGGACACTGAGAATTCCTTGACTCAGGGCAAGCCCTGCTCTGCGCCAGCCAAAACACCAGTGCGTTAGCGACGTTATCCTCACACTGAATCTGAAACACAGCACTGCACCAGCTATGAAGAAGAAAATGAACTCTATCCAAGATGAAACCAGAAGAGGAAACCTCTTCTTTATGTGAAAATGTTACCAGAACCAGGTGGGATCATAAGCTTTAGTACAGACAAGTCAGAGTTTCTCTTACCCTTGTCTGCATTGCTGCATACAGAACCACACACTGTACAGTGATAATTACTGAAATACGGTTGGTTTAATTGACTGCATTGTGTTATCTGATTTATTAAGCTGTGATGAGGCATATGCATAATTAAAAATATATTTAATTTTAATAAAGCTCTAAATAAGCCCAAGGAGTGGAGTACAGATCCAAATTTTTCTAGTGTTTGGAATCGTCTGTTTTCTGGTATAAGAAGCAATGTGTCATGTTTGCGGATCAGCTTTGCTTTGGCTTTGTGCTCAGGCTGTTCACGGGTCCCGTGTGTGACGAGTCTGAAGGCAGGGGTGCAGGCAGAGCAAGCGGGAAGTGTGGCAGGAGACGTGATGACCACCGCACATCCCCTCGCTGACACCACTGGCAGGAGGCCGAGGAATTGCCGCATCCCAGCGGGGCTGCGCTGGAAACACCTGCGGTCCCCACCTCTGTCTCCTTCCTCGCGTGTAGGAAGCCGTGCTGGAGGAGAAGGTGGGCGATGCTCAGCAGCTGGGCGGGCGCGCACCGAGAGCCGCTGGCTGCTGCAGATGCGGCGGATGTGAACTTGCTGAATAGACTCATGCTCAGATTAGTAATGGCTTCAGATCAAGCAGTGATTGCTTTTCCCAGAACAGCAGCCCTACAAAGTTCTCCCACACCATTGGCACTTTGGAATAGCTCTGCCAATCACAGAAGTCCTCTATTAACCTGAACATACTGCAGATATCTAATCTCTATTTTGACTGACCACTTAAATACTGCTAAGGGGTTTTCCAAAGCCCTGCAACTTGTCTGCACTGTTATATTGTTAGAAAAGTCCCCAGCACAGGAACTAGCGTGGGTCAGCCACCTCTCTCCTAGAAGGCAACTTAGAAGAGATTCCACTGTTCTAGAGAGCAAAATATCTTAGAAGTACAGGTGCAGGCTGTTCTAAACTGCTTGGCCTCAGTGCTGGAGAAGGGTCCTAGGCAGAGGTGCAGCTGCAGTATCCTCTGACATGTATGTATCCCCTGGAGCACATCTAATGAGGAGCCCTGGCAGGGCATTGCCTGCAGGTGGGCACGGGAAACACCCCCCGCCACATGGCTAAAGGGGACTGGGGACATAATCCAGCCTTACAAGGGCTTCGCCGTCACTCACACGTGATCTCCCATTCTGGCGGCTCTGGCTTGGGGTGGGACACCAAAAGAGGGCATATTTCAGCGTAAAGGCGCAGAACCCCCTCTGTGCAATGGTTTCGATCAGTGTCACTAAATGAACCTGACAGAGGGCCGGGTGCAAGGGCAGAACGAGCACATTTTCTATGAGAGAGCTATCGTGGGGCTCCATGCTGTGCTTCAGGGCAGCAGCAAGGACGTAAAGTCTGGCAGGCAAAGCCACTGCAAAGGGCTGAGCAGCTCATCCTGGCACCTCTGGAACGTGCTTTCTGCTGGTGCAAACCTTGTGGGAGTGCTGGGGTTTAGCCATCCCCATTTGAGCAGGAACCAAAGGTCGAACAATGTCACTCAAGCCTGTTTACAAGCTCAGGCAGCATCACTTGTTCAGTTTTTGTTTCTGTTTTTGGAGGATTAGTGAGGATTTGTCATGGAGAGCGGTGCTAGTCTCTCTTGAACTGCCTGGCTGTGCATCAGCCGACACAAACCATCCTCATGAGCCTTTCAGGTCAATGAACAGTCACAGCAGAACAAAATGGAGACTTTCTCCTTGCTGGGCAATCCTCTGTGAGGGGCTGAGTGCTCCCAAGTGTTGCCCACGCTTGTCCTCAGTGTGAACGGGAGTTTGGGATAGTGAGCCACCTCTGGGTGCTCTGTGCTGTGTTCCTGCCCTTTCCCCACCACTCCCCATCTCCTCTCCCACTGTCTCTGCCCTCCCCCTGCAAGACTGCGCTCCGCTGCTGTCGCTGTCTGTGAGGAAACCAATGAAAGATTTTGTTTTTAATGAGGGTTTGATGCTAATTGCCTTCAATGAGGCTATTTTCACATCACAGCTGACCAAAGCCAGAAGACATTAAGTCTGTCTCCCTAATAAATCATTCCTCCTGCTCCCCAGGGTTGGAGATGAAGAGTGAATAGGCAGTGTACACAGCATCAGCCTAATTGTCTCCTAAAATATGCAGGCAACTCCCACAGCAGTCAACAGAAAGGCACGTGTACATCTGAGGGGGCCTTGCCTTATTACTGATCCTCTCACACCAAGGGAGCCATTGTTGGCTCCCCCAGCCCTCCCCAGCCCTGGCAGAGCAGTTGCTGTGTCTGCCAGCCAGGAGGATGAGCTGGAAGCAGATGAAGAGGAGTGGGTATCTTTTAAAAGTCAGACAAAAGAAACCTCAGCCCTCCCCTTGCTTCCCCTCAGCCCTAAAACAAAGGCTGGGCATAAATCTTCCATTTCCACCGACTGGCCAGGTTTGGAGAGAGATGCCAGCTAGAAATCTCTGACACAATTAAAAAAATCAAAAGGCTTCTGTGGATAAACACAGGTTTGGCACCACAGCCTGACAAATCCTTCCCTAATCCCTGTAAAACTCCCAAACCAGGCAGATAAATGCCCAGGGAAAGTCAGCTGCTCTGAATTCATCCGCCACCATCACTGAATGTAGCCCTACTCCACTGTCCAACCCCCTGAAGCCCAAATTTGTCCTCAAAATCCTATCTGAACAGAGCCACACAGCCCACTGAGCCCTCTGCTCCTGCAGGACATTGCCTGGCCCTGCCTGGTATAGTTTGCACCGACAGGGAAGACCCAATTCCTTGTTAAATAACAGTCATAAGAAAAATAGGGCAGGGAGGAACTCTAAAGCACTGTCTGGTCTCTCTCTGTCGCTGCTGGTTACCATCAGTGAGTGCTTCCCTGCTCCTGGCAGATCCGTGCCCAGTGCCACTGAGGCAATGCCCCTCTGAGCCGAGCTGAGCAAACACCTTCCCTTTTGGCAGCTTGTGCAGCTGATGGGTTTTTCCCTGCTTCGTGGTAAACGTATTTTTCATCTCTGAGTGCGTGTGATAATTCATAAAGGCTGAGGGCCAGATCCTCACCTGGTACGAGTTGGCAAAGCCTGAGGAAGGTGGCAGAGCTCCACTGGTTTAAGATCAAACAAGAGGCTGACTGTGCTCCTGAAATCCATGCAAACCCTTTGAGCCCATGCTGTTCCAAGCTTTGCTGGGGCATCCATAGGAATTGATTGTTCCAGGGTCCCCAAGGAGGAAGAGCATGTTAGGCATTTAACAGCATGGCTGATGTGATTCTTCACCTTGGAGCAGGAACAGGATTAAGACAGGGAAATCAAGGAGAACATTCCTTTTCCCAGTCTACCCATTTATAATTGAAAAATAAACCTCCTTGTTAAAGAGATGAAGGTTAAACATGCTCTCACACACATACAAACACAGAGAAAGGAGAAATATTAAAAGTACCTTTACATTTTCATAACAGTGAGGTTAGGTTTCTGATTCTCTTATTTCACAACACTGCAAAGGATCTTAAAGGGATTGATGGCTCTGCAAGGCAGAGGCTGTGCCTCTATTTTCTTTGGAAAGTACCTTGCTGGCTGTTGGTTCTTGCTACCAGGGAGAAATAACAAAAAGCTGAAGGGATAAGACAAATATGCTCCTTCAAGAGTTTCTAATAAAATGATAACATTGAGCAAGGCTGCCAGTACGTTCCATGTCCAGATGCACTGCAGCAGAAGGGAAGAATTTAACATGTTTTGAAAATGCCAATTGCCTGTTGCCAGAGATGCGTATGATCCCACTGCCAGCAGGGTAGGCGGCAGGGATTAAGATGTCAGAGGAGGCGTCATTCTACCTAGGCAACATTGATTTCACCAAAGAAGACAACACAAAGATGGCCCTGTTTCCTGCACGGAAGATTCCTTTTTCCCTCATGATTTTCTCTGAATTCTCCATGGGGGCAAAGTTACTTTTACAGGAGCCCTTTTTTCTCCCTGGAACGTTTTTATAGCAACAGCAGCCAGGATATAGGATGTAGGTACTTTTCCATCTACAAGAGGGACTTCTGTGGCCTCCCATGTCTGGGAGCATTTCCTGGTTCTCTGCCGTCACATGGGAGGTTGGGACAGATACTAGAGTCACCCTGTTGCAGAGAGAATGTAGCCCAAAATCATGATCAAAGCATGAGTCAAAACAACAAATGGATCTTGTGAGTCCCAGGGCTGATTTCCTCAGCATCCACTTGCCTGTAAGCAGGGTATCCGTGTAGGAGTGGTGCAGCCCAACGTGTCATCAGCTTCTGGCTCTGCTGCTGCATCTTGGGGGAGGTGTCATTGCAGTATTTTGTGGTTGTGATCAAACCAAGCTTGTATTTCTGGCCTTCTGAAGTGTCTCTAGATGATCTTGGTGTTTTCTTCTGACTTTTTCTTCCCTTGTGGGTCTCCCTGGCACATTTGGTAGAGACTGGATGCAAGTTTGGATTCCTAGTCTGGTCAGTCCAGACTTCAGGGGCCTTTCTGTTACCCCTGCCCCAGTTCAGAGATTTTAAATATATGTCTAAATCCCTCCCTATTGGGGCAAGCATTAACCACATGCTTAACCTGAAACATGTGATTAGAAACCATATTTCAGTGGGAGTTAAGCATATGCTTCAATTCTGCTCTGTTCTAAATGGATACTTTCTTGAACTGGAGCCTACATTTTTTTTGTATGATCCATCTTTGCTCCTCCACATACCTTTACCGCAAATTATTCTGCAATGCACATATGGCTCAGTAAGTGTATTGCTCTGTGGCTTTCACGCAAAAGGCCCAATTGATACATCACATACTTAACCTCTTGAACAAAGGAGTTAACTTTACCGGATCAATTTACAAGCAGGGGCCAAAGATTTTGGATGGAAACTAGCTGTCATGTGGTGTGCAGTTGAAAGAGCAAACAGCTTATTCATTATCATAGCACGGGATTCAGAAACAAAACACAGACGGTAGAAAGAGCCTGCCTGCATTTCCAAACATATCGCCTGTCCCCTCACCGAAGCATGTTTATTTAAACCCTCTCTCTGAGCATTCAGGCAGTTGTTAGACTTAACTCCCAATTTCCTCATGTTAAGAGTTTTGACTGGGGCCCCACTGCTCACACTGTGCTCTCCATCACGTATGGGCAGTTCCTACCAAAGCGAGCAGGAGCTGCCCTTCTGTGTCAGCAGCACAGCTTTGGCAGCGGTGCCCAGGTGGAAATCAAGCCCTGGACTCACTTGTCAGTGTAGCAGGTTTGTGAAAGAGCACATGCCACTCATCAGATCCCCATGTCTGAGCAGGACTCTTTGAACAACAGTCCCATCCTTTTCACTTTAGCCACTGAGTTGTCTGCCTTTGTTTTCCCCTTTATTAATCACTCTGATGTCCAGGCACCCAGATGTGCTCATTTCACTTTCAATATAATGGATGCACAGGCTATTAAGATGATGGTTTGGGTCTGTTAGTGCTTGGCCATGGAAACTTAACCCCTGTCAGCAAACGCACGGTCACAGAAATGGTCTCATCAATCTGTTACTGCTGCCTGCAAGTCCTTGCTCTGTAAAGCTCATGTATGCTAATCCTGCAGGATCTGATCCAAAATTTACTGAAGTGAGTGGGAGTTCTACCAATTTATTGGGCTTGGCACCAGGATTTCACTGGGAAAAAAAAGCATTATAAGAATGAATTCGGTTGCTTCAGGCGAGCACTATTTATACTGTAACATGACATCATCAGTTGCCTCCAAATTTAATTCAGCAGGACACCTACAATTTTTTGCATGTCCACCTACAGTTGTATCAATCGGAAATACAACCCCAGAAATAAAGTGACTGCAGTCGGTTACTTTCGAGTTTTTTGAAGTTGCATTTAGGGACATTTCTATCCATTTCCTTTGGCATGTCCCTGGTTCTGTGTTACTGCTCTGTGGGGGTGTGTTGGCTCACACTCAGGTATTGAGCCCCCCATTTAGGGCTGTGCTGTGAGTCATTGGGAGTCACAGCCACAGTCAGGCTGCAACATGGAGGGAGCCACGGCCGAGTGAAGCGAACACGTCAACAGCAGGGAGGGAGCAACAAAAACAGGGAAAACATATTTTATATCAAAATCAGCCATCTGGGCCCAAGGCCTGTCCAGTGGAAATGGGCTGTAAGTGGGACAGTATGCGGTCTCCAGGCTTCCTTACTAATTACATGGGAATTCAGGTCCCTAGAGGAATTCCCAGTTTAGAATCACAGGCTCAGTGCAACTCACAGCACTGAGAAAAGTTAGCTTTGGACTCCCTAGTCCAAAAAGCTTGACTCCCGAGTCAACCCCTTTGGCTACGCATAGCTAAACAGGGCCAGGGCACAGGCTGAAGACCCTCATGTTAATCATTAACCCTTCAAGGCTTTTGGCCTGTCCCAACCATTGTTGCCACAGGTGCTGTGAGGACAGCAGGGGCCAGCAGGTAGAGAGGATGAAGCTGTTCTGGTTTGGGAGTGCAGAGTTCAATGGGAGTGAGCTGTCCTTAAGCTGCCCTGAAGAAGATGCAAAGTGTCCTGCCTTGTTTTATTTACCAATTCCAGTTTTTCCTTCGACCCAAACATCATTTTTTACATCTAGGCTACATGGCAACACTGCTTCCAGCTGGTGCAGTAGGGTCTGCCTGTCCACCCATGCACATCAGCAGGAGCATCCCTTAGCAAGGAGACACCTGGAGGGATGCGCTGCTGCTCCCTTTGACCATGCCGCCCTCCTGCTTGCTGTGGTCATCAATTGCCTGCAGAGTCAAAGCCCCAGTACTGTTCCTGCTCATAATAAAGGCCATCAGTCAGGCAGACAGTTTGCCTGGTAACGCACACTTGGGTAGGGAATGGGCTTTCTGTTACAAGTGTAAGGCAATAGGGACAGATTAGCTGGTTGGGTTCTGCTTCCAGTCATGGAGCTTGGGATCATCACTAACAGACAGAAACCAACTCGAGATGCATCGAGCTCCATTTCTCTTGAATGCCAGATGAATATCTATCCATAACTGTAGCTTGTTCTCTTTTGGGATTTTCCTCCCACAGAACACGAACAAGCATCTCTGCAATAATTTTGGCACTAAGCCTACATACATCTTGCCCTGGGCCAAGTGGCAGGGACATAAATGTGCTCACGCAGGTCAGTTCACAGCATGCATGAGAGCATCTTTGCTGCACACTGTGGGAGGACAGCCTCTTTTATTGCAAGTAGTGATAACTAAAGGAATTAGCTGTCCTTACTTCCTGTAAAACTTCAGGAGATAGGCCCCTAACCCCCTTAAACACCTCTGAAAATCCCAGCCACGGTACTCAACAGCCCCACTTCAAGCACCACTTGTAGCAGCAGAGTGGTGGTCAAGGGTCAGACTTCCCTGGACTGGGAAATGCTACAGACGTCATCAAAGGCAAAATAATAGCATTAACTGTGCTAAAAGGCATATGGACACAGGGGGCAGAGAGACACTGTGCTCTCTACATGAAGGGCAGTCTTGCCTGGCAATTTCTGAAAGGATGCAGGAAGTAATGGGGGAGGGAAGAAGGACATCACCTCGGAAAACAAGTCTTTTGTGACCAAGAATGGACAGAGAAGTGTTTTGCATCTTGCCCAGGTGGAGGTTTGCTGTGACAGGCTCATGCAGTTAACATTTGTGCTTGGGGCTGTGAGCTCCGTGTGGTGCACAGCAAGTGGGGGTCTGCTCTGTGTGCTCAGCAACTGTGTGAGATGCCGACCCCCACCTTTAACAGCAGCATTGCCCCAGCCATCTTCCTCTGGATGTGTTCTTGTGACTCAGTGTTTCTGAGCGCTGACAGCTCAGGTACTGCCCCATTGCCTCGTTCCTTTTCTTCTGCCCTGCCCTGCTGGGGACACCTCTCCCTGCCAAGGTCTGCAGCATGGCAATGCAGAGATAAAAACAGAGCCTGAGCAGGCTGTTGTGGTTTCTGATTTGCTTGCCTATATATTCAGAAATTATCAATATGTTCTGAGTGCATAAACGTGGCTTTAATGATTGGGAAGGAAAAGAAACAAACTCCAGTCGTTAAGGGCTAATCACACAGTTACTATATTACATAGTCGGGCCTGGCAATGAAATATCCATCTGACTGCCTGCAAAGAGATCACTGAATCAATTTTTTGCATTAACATTTAATTCCTTCCCATACTAGACATTTGTTCAGCTTGTTTATACTCACGCCACATGGCCACAAGCTGTGTATTATTAGTAATAAATGAGGGGAGACATTTATCTTTAGAAATTTAGGCCAAGCCAAAAAGTTAACACTTGTTTTTGTTGAAGAATAACACATGTGAGATTTACTCCGATAAATCCCCCTGGTGGTAATGGGGTTGCCTATGTTAATTGCCCACATAATAAATTCCAATAGCAGCAGCTAGGGTTTACAGTATGCAGTGGGTTTTTAGCATTCCATAACTGATGATGCCAGCAATGCAGGGAAACACAGTGTCACGGCGCTTCTCTACAGAGGCAGGTCTGAGACCTGGGTTCAGCCTCTTGGACACCAACTTCTAAGTGCACCTTCTGCTGATCTCTGAGCTCGGGCAGTGGGGTCACAGTCATACTGTCACCTCCCTGCCTGAGCACCTCAGTACCTCCTGGTGTCAGGGTCCCTTCAAAAACAAAGGGCAAGATTTTTAGCAGTTCCCACGCCCTCCTCCCAAACCACAGCAATGCTTAAACCCATTTCTAAGGCAGCCAAGAGCGGTTGCTTCCAGGGGTGACTAAGAGCATCCTGCAGTGATTACTGAAGCATGCTAACCTTCACCACTATTTTTTTTTTTTTTTTTTTTGGCTTTGCTTTGCTATTTTTGGTCAATCCAGAACAGCCAGTGCACTTGGAAGGTGATGGCCTGTGTGGCACATGTGTGCTCTGCCCTGTGGGAGCCTCCTTGCCTAGATGAGAGCAAGATTTCAGCAATTTCATGTGTAAACTGCTGATACACAGGCTGTGTTCCTGCTGCCTCCGCCTTCCCTCTCTGCTGTATTCACAGCAGCAACTCCCAGGACCCTTTTCCCCTTCTTATCGGGCTTGGCTTCCTTGTTTACTTCTCCAGTCCAATCCCATGCAAAAGGTGACTGCACTTTCGCGGAGCAAAAGGAGTAGAGTACGTGTCAAAGTCTGAAGCTTACACAGAAAATGGGTTCTGCATTTTTCCCCTCCCTAAGCTGCTTAAACCTTACGAGAACAAAACATTCCAGTAACATTTTTGGACTAAAACCCTGTGATTGAGATAGAGCAGAACAAGCCGTTTGCGTGCACAGCCCCCTGCGTTATCTCCCAGCTGGGTATTTTGCTGGAGAATGGTGGAATTGAGTCCTCCAGAGCCAGGGTGTGTCCAGAGGCACACATTTCTCCTCTTCTTACAGCTAAGAGCAGCTAATTGAAAATTTAATTTCCTGGAAGTCACCATTCTCACAAACACAACCAGGTGCCCACTCTATGATGAATCTATTTATATCTCCAGCCTGAGTAAAATGAAGCTACTGTTCTAAAATCTATAAGGGTAAATGGATCCGATACTCACATGGACATGATCCTTCTCTGCTGGGAAGCCCTTACACACAGAAACATTAACGGGATTTACAAAATCCATCTGTTTGCAACACCAGCATCTCGGAGTGCAGTCAGTGCATTCAGTCTGTAAGTCACAGCAGGTGCACAAACTGTGGCTGACTCATGCAGCATACAGATAGCCTAGCGCTGCTCCCCGTTTCCTCTCTCTGACAAAGAGCGCATTTTTAGTCACTGAATCATTGAGAAAAACTGATTCCAATTTGCCAAGTCAGAAAATTCAGGACTCAAATTATTGGAATCGGTGGATGCAATAGGGAAATTTGGAAAGTCGGAGTGCAGCAACAAGCTGCAAGCATTTCCACTGGCGTTTCCAGAGGCCTTTACAGCTGAGGATCTCTAAGCTACTTATAGATATTAATGACTTTAGCCTGCAACATTTCTAAGTGGTGGGTAATTTTATTATCCCCTCTCATAAGAATAAAAAAAAAGAAACATGCAGAGAGAAAGTGTCTGGGCTGTGGTTTGTCTGCTCAGCTGCTGGAGGAGGAGGCATTGGGACTTCAGCACAAACCAGATGGGAGGGGCATTAGAAGAATAGCTGTTGCCTCTTCTGGGGAGTGGGACTGGTCTCTAGTAAGTAGTTCTCTTCACAGGCATAAATACAACATATTCTGCTTTGTAATGCTACCAGAGGTCTTCTCCCTCCCCCTTACTGGCGTTCCCAAAGGATGACAGTGGCAGGGCAGCTGGGCAGGTTTGCTCAGTACAGACTCCTCGGAGAGGGAGTAGGGAGGGAGGACCTCACATAAGGGACAGCTGGCATTTATTTGAGCTTAATTCTGGTATGGGATAAATAGGACCCTTTCCATGTATTGAACACTCCAGAACTGACCAGGGAAATTATCTTTGCAAACACAACTGTGAAAAGCTTAGGACTGCCAAGGCGGTTTAGTTTTGCTGTTTGTCTGAACAGTCTTTTCTTTCTACCATTGTTTCTTTCACCCAGGTTTTTTTCATGTCAGATATTGAGTGGGTGTCTAATGCCAGCCTCAGTAAAGGGGAGGAAACCCCATTGCTTCAAAAAATAAAATAATGCAAAAGCTTAATGTGTCAGAAGAATTAGGAAATTATGAAAACAGAACAAATCTGATCAGTTGGGCAGCATGTTTCAATTCTCCCAATTCTTTTTTTGCCTTTGATTTAAATGGATTTAAATGGAAATCTGGTGGGTGGCTTCATTCAGGGAATCAACAAACCTGGACCTGGATGTCAGGGGTCTCCTGGACCAGCTATATTGCAGCATATGCCGGCATGTGGGAATGGAAATCATCTCCTCCTTTTTAACATCTGCAGCTTGTCAGGTGGCCTCCCTGCATCCCCAGTAGGGAGATATCAGCCCTCCAAGCTCTCCTAAATCTGCTGCCTGCTTTAGGGGAGGTGAATTATTGCCTCCAAATGCTGGTTCCTCTCAATTCCTTGCTAGAGGAGACTCAATGATGGCCTGAGATGCACTTCTCTGTATTTTATTTATCTTTGTCTGTTCGTATGAATCCCACTCTTCTGTTCCAAATAAATGCCTGACTAAACCAGGGGCAAAATTTTAATGTACTGGCAGAAATAGCACTGGGGAGATGTGGCTCTTTGTGACTGCTGCACACGTGAGGGCTGCAGGCAGTCAGCTGGGGCTTGGCAGGAGTATTCAGCTGAGTTTGACTTAGTGGCTAGAAGGATACAAGCTGCAGGGACACAAAGCTCAGAAACTCACTTACCCACTCTCTCAAATGCTTTTTGCAGGTCACTAAGATGTTGTCTGTGTGAATGTGGCCTGACAGATATTGCACTAACAGCAGTTTCCTGGATGCTGTCCTGGATTCGCTGTCCTCTTGCAAACACTAACTCTCACCACACCAAGCTGCTGTCTGTATTTCCAAGGCTTCTTCATGATAACCTCATGTGACAATACTGTAGATTTATAGACCTGTCTGTAACAGTTGTTTTTATGACTTGTTTTTCTGATGTGTTTCTGTTGTTTTCTTCTTGCTGTACTTCCTTTTTTTTTTTTTTTTAAATTCTCTTTTTTTTTTCTCCTCAGTCTGGGCAAGAGGTCTGTGAAGAAGGTGAGTCATGTGCCAGGCATGCAGGGAAGGGTCTTGCTTCTGTTTTCCTGTCAGGAGGGTTGAGTCAAGAAGAAGGTTTTGTCTGGAAATGTTTTGTCACCAGCAGAGCTGTGTCGATGAGTTGTGAATGGAGAGGCTGCAGAAGCAAAAGCAGATCCTTCAGTTGCCACCTGAAATGGACTGGAAACAGCAGACCACTGGGGTAGCAGCAGTGACACTATATGAAGGGTCTTTGGCTCAACTGGCAGCCAGTCTCCTTCTCCATCTTTTAATTGCAACAGTCCAGCACTTGGGGTCCTCTAGCTCACATGCCCTTGGGAACGGGTGTTGTGGACACCTTTAACATCTGTGCCACCATGTGACATGCCACTTCATGGTCCGGTCCGATGGCTGGGATGCTGTAGGCTGGTGTCACAGCTGAGAAGAGCAGAGAAGGTGTTTGTGTGAAACCAATGTGTTTTCTTTTGGGCCATGCCAGAGTGTGCGTCCTGATGGAAACACCACCAGGATCTCTCCTGCTCTCACAGTAACCCACCTTGCCATTCGAGGTGATGCGGGGTGATTTCTGGGTGGGCTGAAGATGGCAGGGATGGATTCTTAGTACTGCCCTGTGGCCTGGCAGGTTGGCCCCAGTTCCCAGATGGTCTCATGATGGTCTGTTAGCCATCAGAGGAGAGGCAGATGCCCTTGATGGGGGTAGTACCCTGTCTGGTCTGCGTCCTGCCTGAGATATCTGGGTTCACGTTGGAGAAGCTGTGTTTCATCTCACTGCGGGCTCTGTGATGCTTTACATGCTGCACTTACTTTTTTGATTAAATAGGTGAAACGTGAAACCCAAATAAAGAGCTAGTGAAAGCCTCCTTCATTTTCTACAGCTCTCTACTAGATGCAAATTAGTTCTTTCGGGAGGGCACCTCACCTCAGTTCTCGGCATTTGATTTCCCAGGGGCTGAGAGGGGAGAGATGCAAATTAAAGGTCTGTGGACCTTTTCCCCAGCCTCTAGCACTGTCTGCTATCGTACCCCCACAAAAAATGGCTCTGCCTCTGTGTTCTCTCCTCACATCAATGCCTGGAAGTACCACAGACTCCTACGATGCTAAATAACATCTAAGGCCTTGCCCGCATCTCAGAGAAACTTGACCTAGTTTCTCCATCAAAACACCTGCATTACCGACTTACCTAAGCAGCACATCACAGATTCAGCAGAATCAAAGACATTAGGGTTTTTTCCTATTTCCTCCTCAGAATTATTATTGTTTTTTTTAATGTGGTTGACAAACACAGCCTTATTTCCATTTGATTTATTCTGAGCTGACCTAAATATTTTGCTTTCCTCTTCTGTTGGGTGCAGTATTTTTTACTGCAGGCTCATGGCAACATCGCAGAGATCAGGGGTAGACAGATTTGTGGAGGTGTGAATGCAATGAGAAGCGATTGGGTGCTGTGGAATATGCCCATGATAATAATAACTACTGTGAGGTTTCTGTGAAGTTGGACCACACAGAAAGGATTAGCAGAATTGACATTTATGTTAGATGTCCTAATTAAGGTGTCCGGTGTAATCTAAGGATTGATTGCAGTGATATTAGAGGAGGAGAAAATATCCCTTCTGAATACCCTTGAATGAAACAGGTTCATATATGACATGTGATTTTTTTTTCTTTTCTTTCAGCTGCTTGTCTTAGAAACTTGGTTTCTTTGAAAAGGTCATGCTTTGGTACTGAAATCCAGGTCCACAATTTGGTATTTTCTGATGATGTCCCCGGTCTGGGAAGCGCAGAGCAATGAGGACAGCAGGGCCTATCTTAATGGAGTACTTTGCCACCCTTTTTTCCTGGACTTTATTTCAAACAAAGAAATTATGTAGTAGCCTGCAAAGCAGGGAGCAGAAGAGGCAGCCTGCACCTCCGCTTGCAGGGAGGACAGGGACCCGTATTTGCATTTCAATAGGACTTCAGAAATCTAGCCCTGCTCTGGTTATCCTTTCAGTTGTGCTGGCCTGAGGGTGATATGATACAGCCCTAATGTTTTCCCTGTGGTTTTACCCCATCTGAAGCACATCCGCAATGCTGTCTAGTCACACTGGGGCTGGGAGCAGAGGTTTAGTTGTAGCAATGCTGCTCTCCTCGTCCCTGTTATAAATGCTTTTGCTGGAAAAATCTGGTCTTTTAAGGGTAAAGGTTGTTTTCCCCAAGGGACTGTTTTTATTATACCAATGTAATGCCACTTGGCTGGTAGAGATGCCAGTCTAAGAGGAACTGACCAGCAAAGCAGGACTGAGGTAGAGGTAACCCAAGCCCTGCTTCTCTTACAGCAAGATGCACTGCAGTAACCTGCTGAGGACAATGACAGATGTTGAATGGGATTGCAATGGACACAGAGTATTGCTCAAACTTAGAGAATTTTTCCTCATGTTCAGCGTAGTTTATTTTGGAGTTCACTGATGCCAGGAAGAGCTGCAGTGGGGCTGCAAGGTTTCTACGGCAGATGTGGGGCACCTTCTACCAGCATTTTGCTTATCTGATGGTATCAGGCATGGATTTCTGTGGTCTGGTTGTACAGGACGGCACCAACAGTTATTCCATTTGGTGGAGGGTATTTTTTCAGATGAAAATGATAGCTGAGGCAAAGAGTGAGGGATTGTTTTTTTCCCTCTGCATGTGTGACAAGTCTGCTGAAGACTAGCTGGCCACACTTCACAGCACGGCAGAGAGGACTTCCCTCTCACTCACAAAGTCATCCAATCATCCAAGTTCTTCTTGAGTTGTCCCAAGCTCAAATGCTTTCTTTTGTCTTTCAAGGCAGGAAGACTTGCCAATTCCCCACATGCATGTGCTCACATGAGCACAGAGAAAGCCCTATTTAATACTCACATGCATTATATTTAACAGCTGTACAATTTTAGCAAAACAGGAGTCAGACCAAAATGTAGCTCATTGTTTTTAATCAAAGGAATACCAGTCTTGCCAGATGTGGTGTATGTTTTTCCAAATGAACTAAAACTCTGTCCACAGCTGAACATGATATGGTCTTGTGCAATAACATCACTTGTTTTTGCATGCCCCTGAATGGCAAGGCGCAGACCAGTGTTAAACAGAAGACACAAAGGGTTTTCCTCATGAGACAGAATGAACTGGAAGGAAATGGAGCCCAGACTCTTTACAATCCTGTTAACTCTACTGCCGCAGTAGCCAGCCCATGGATCAAGAGGTGATTCTCCCAACAGAGATGGCTGATGGCGTGTCTCTCTTATGATGATTACTGTCATATTATACTGACAGATGATGGCACGGAATACAGAGACAAGCTGAATGTGGGAAATGCAGTTCTGCAGAGGATTGCTGTCCTGTTCTCCTTGCAAAGATAAGAACACCACAAACTAAGCAACGCACAGAGTATAGGGCAGACTGGGGAGGTACAGAGGCTCAGGAAGGTGTGTGAAGCTGAGCTGATCAGAACTTTCTTCAAACCAAGAGAAGAGACAGGAAAAACCATTGATGTAAGACCAGGTCTCCACCAGGTACTATCATACTCCAGTAGTGTCACTGACTGTCCCTTGACCTTTAAGTACCACAGTGTTTCTAAAGCCTTTTGTGCTTGAGCTGTAGGAGACTCCGAAGATTGCCTTGACTCTGGGTATGACATCTGTAAGTCATCCTGGAGCAAAGGCTGTATCTCAACATGATATTTCTCTCCCAGCACCAAGGATGGATGTGTGACTCCTTCTGTGTGACTTTTCCTCCTCCTATTTGACATTTCCATCCATTGGCAATGTCTGACATCTGGAATTTGCTGGAAGAGCAAAAAAAAAAAAAATAAATTCTTGCAACAAATCACCTCTGAAAATGTAGCTGCAGTCATTCTCTTTCCTGTTTGATGTTGAGATTTTGTTAAATGGAGAGGAAAGGAAGGATGTTAGGGTCAAGCAGGCTGCTCCTCCTCCCCACGCAGGGTGATCCCCATGCTGAGCTGCTTTAAAGCAGTTCTGCACATCGCAGGGTGAATGGGTCCTGGAAGGTGGAGTATGTTTAGAGGAAGTGTAGGTACTACTGTGCTGTCAACAAACTTCCCTTTTAAATAACTTGTTTCAGTGCTGGCTGTGGATAAACATCATCTTCTTTTAATCACTGACTGCTATGAGAGAAGCAGCACTCATTGCAGTCTTGATCTCCAGGTCTTGATCCTGACATCATAAAACTGCCAGATATTTCCTCTCCTTGCTGGTACAGAGTTTTTGATTAAATAACTTCACAGCTTGAGAATGGATATATTTAATTCATATGTAGCTGGGTTTATGATGTCAGCATGCTAATCTGGTTATTATAATCTTTTTTTAAAACTAGTTACCACAAGGGCAGCACAGGCAGGTCTGACCACAGCAATTTCAAAGGCAGAGGAGAGGACATCCTAGTTCAGGCAAGAGCTAATTACTTGCAGGTGGCCTCGCTGCATCTAGCAGGGTCCTAAATCCTCTTGCTCTCCATGCCTTCTCCATAGCTTGATTTCTAGTATCAACATTTGCATTCTGTGTATGTCCGTGAAAGCCATTCAGTGGATAAAAAAAAAAAAAAAAAAAAAAAAAGTCTCCTTTAGTGAAGAGAAGGTCTTTAAAAAAGGGAGTTTTAGAGGGAGTTTTCCCTCCTCTGGGCAAAGGCATTGCTTCCATATTTGGCTCGGGTGAGGCACAGACTCCCAGAATGGGAGTTCAGACTCCGCCAGAACCAAGTGATTCCTCCTCTGGGGTTTAAATGCTGCTGTTATATCAGAGATAGCACCACCAGGGAAATGCTGTTGCCACACCAGTACACTGTCAGCTCAGGAGTGACCTGGACTTTCTCAAAGTTGGAACAAAATTGGCTTATTAAAATATTTGACTGTTCTCATTGATGCTGAAGTCCATGGAGTTTTCAGTTTTCGTATTGGTTCCTGTGTCTTCACTGCGGTGTGTCAGTCCAAACATCAGATTTGTCAGGACCCCCTTGAGGTGCACTGGAATTCCAGGGTGGATGAATCTGCTCTTCACCCACCTTCAGTTTTATTCTGCCAGCTGAGAAGTCAGTATAAGAAGATTTTAATTTGTGTTCAGGGCCTGGAGAAAGATTTTGAAATGAGTTGCATACATGGCTTTCTCCATAGTAATGTATCCATTGTCCAGCTAAGAGCAGCATTTAGCCTTAGGTTGTGTATGTTCCCATTTTATGGCAATAAAAGAGGCAGCAGTGTGAAAAGCTCTTAAGAGCTCTTCAGACCAAATGTTTCATAACTGTAGGCCATGACAAAATAAAAGTCACTAAAAAATTCAGAATGCACAATCCGTGGCCCAGAACTCAGCAGCTGCCAAACACAGGGGGATAAACATCTGCACTGGCAGAGGGCTGCTGGGACTAAATGATGACATAAACATACTTAATTTACCTGCAAATACTGCTCAGTAAAGTTTTTCCTAGTGGGTTTTTTTCACTGTGTTCATTGTCATAATAGTTAATTATCTGATTATTTGCCTTTTTCTTACAAATAATACTACTCTTCAAGGCACTGTAGGTTTCTGATATTGATTTCAGAGTCTCTGATTATTGCTCATCAATCTGTGGGCTCATGGGAATCTCATGAGGTTTAATAAGACCAAGTGCAAGGTGCTGTACCCCTGGTAACAATACAGGCTGGGAGATCGAGACCAACCCTGAGGAGAAGGACTTGCAGGTGCTGGTGGGTGAGAGGCTGGACATGAGCCATCAATGTGCACTTGCAACCCAGAAAGACAAACATATCCTGGGCTGCATCAAAAGCAGCATGGGCAGCAGGTTGAGGCAGGAGATTCTGCCCCTCTCTCTGGTGAGATCCCACCTGGAGTGCTGCATCCCTCTCTGGGGTCCGCAGCACAGGATAAACAAGGACTTGTTTTAATGAGTCCAGAGGAGGCCACCAAGATGAACAGAGGGATAGAGCACCTCTCCTATGAGGAAAGGCTGAGAAAACTGGGATTCTTTTTCCTGGAAAAAAAGCAGGCTTTGGAGTGACCTAATTGTGGCCTTCCAATATGTGAAGGGAGTCTACAAGAAATATGGAGAGAAACTTTTTATAAGGACATATAGTGAGAGGATCAGGGTCAATGGCTTCAAACTGAAAGACAGTAGGTTTAGAATAGATGTTAGAAAGAAATCCTTTACAGTGAGGGTGTTGATGCACTGGAACAGGTTGTCAGAGAGGCAGTGGATGCCCCATTTCTAGAAGTGTTCAAGGCCAGGTTGAGTGGGTGTCTGAACAACCTGGTTGAGTGGAAGGTGTCCCTGCAATGGTGGGGGGTTGAAACTAGATGTTTTTTAAAGTGCCTTACAACCCAAACCATTCTATGAGTCTATGACTTTTTCACCCAGAAGACCACCATCTTTGGTTCAGTTCTGTCGTGGATCTGTGTGTTTCAAGAATATGTTATATCTTCTTTGGGTATAATTCTTGATAAACATTTTATCTATGTAAACTCTGTTGGAGAAATGGATCAATCATGTTTGTGTGCTGGACATGCAAGGACGAGAAGTATGTCAAGAATATCACTGTTGTTCAAATGAAACACATGCATGTCCCTCTAAGAAGCCACACTAATGTCGATACTTTGGGCATCTTTATAGTAAGTGCATAAATCTGTAATTTCTTCTAAGGAGTGTAAGAAAGCAAAATCTGAAAAAAAATTCCACGGAAAATGCATATAGAATGAAATGCAGCTCTGCAAAGGACCAAAACCAAGCTCCAGTGCTTGAAGAAATGTGTTGCTTGATGGGTAATATGTAATACTATAGTTAAAGACCAGGCCATCTCTCTTATGGATGTTTGAGTTAGGGATGTGCAGCTAAGCTTTATTTTTATTGCAGTCCTAAGGTAGGTATTTTTAATTATCTAGATTATTAGCTCATTATTTAGAATAGAGTTAGGTATTTTTAGGTTCTCCTGATACACCACCTACTCGCAGAGCTTTCTTGCAATTAGAAATCTGTATAATTTTTGTAGCAAAAAGGAAAAAAAAATGCTGTTACAACTCATACAAGAGATCTTGGAGCCCTCACTGACAGCTCTCTGAAATTGTTGACTTAAGTGGAAACAAAGAACATCAATAAAATGCTGGAGCTCATCAGGAAGGATGTTGCAGTCATGACAGAGTCATTTTCCTGCTACGTTTTTGGTGCTCCCATGCTCTGAGTCTGGTGTGTGATCGGAGCTTCTGCACCTCAAGGACATAAGAGTTAGGGGAAATGGTGAGAGAAGCAACCAAAATAACTTAGGGATTTGAGAAGCTGCCTTATGGGAAGGTACTAGAAAAGCTGGGTCTCTCCAGGCTGAAAAGAAAACTGAAGGGGAGAGATGGTTTGGAATTGGCAGCCTCAAGGAGGTGCTGGGCTCTGTGACTGCAGGCCAGTTCCTGACCACATCCCACAGTGCTGGAACTGCAAGCACATAAAAGAAAGAGCTTCTTTCATAGGGTGTACTGAAGTTCTGGCATTGCTGCTGCAGGAGACTGTGAAACAAGCCATGAGAAGCACCCAGAGGGAACTTGAACACCCCCTTTCCAACGAGTGTCGATGCTGAGGGAGTGTGTGGGAAATAAACCACAAATAGTATCTGGGCTTGTGTGTTCTCTCTAAATAGCATCTCTGGCTGTCACCAGTGGAATAGATGGACGATGGATCTAATACAGCAGGGCATTTCTAATGAGTTTATGCTCTTATGCAGAGGCAGCTGATTCATTTTGACTTCTGAAGAAAATCAGGGAAATTTTCAGCTAAATGGAGACAATTTCAGGGAGAATTTCAGGGAGTTATTGATGGTTTCAAATAAAAGCTTAGTGCTGAAAAAATCAGGCATCTTTAAAAATCATATTACCTCCTAATAGACATTCTACATAACATGCATTTCATTTTTATCTATCTTAGAACTACAGAGTAACTGGTGTTGGCAGAGACCTCTGGAGGCCTCTGAAAGCAGGGTCAGCTTCAAAGTTAGATCACATTGCCTATTGTCCCTTTGCAGTACCTCCCTGAGAAGTCTGGTACTATCTCCTCTGCAATGCACCTTTTAGGAATATAATAATTCAGTGAGCAGTATAAAAGTGATGTGAAACTTTTTCTATGTGTATTTCAGCAATGAGCTGTAACTTTGTATTAATACAAGTGTCCTGTGGATAGATGTATTTTCTGAGAGTGTTCCCTTAAACCATTTCTTCCCCACTGGACTGTCTCAGCACAAGTGCTGAGTGAATAACACATTTCCTTGGAAAATGCATGCACCATTTAATAGGAAATTCCTATAGTAACATAAAGAGGAACGTCAGTTCTCAGAACTGCTTCCTCTTTTCTCCCAGACTTCTGCTAAAAAGGTGCTGAGAAAACAAAGCCTGATTCTGATTTGCTCTGTACTTTCCTCCTCTTTGTCCTGGAAACAGTGATGAATGTGCACTGGCTGCTTCATGGCATATGTAGGAGGGAATACTGCCAAGGCTATTCTTTTAAATAATGTCCTGACAAGGAAGGAGTGGAGCTGCAGCTTCCCAGGGTCTTGACAGGATATCAGTGCAAAAAGGAGTTCGAGGTAGCTGGAATACAGGGAACATGCCAGCTAAACACAGATCATGTTTCTTGATTATAGGATGGGAGGGGCAGGCACTGATCACTTCTCTGTGGTGACCAGTGACATGATCCAACAGAATGGCCTGAAGTTGTGCCAGGGGAGATTGAGGTTGGATATTAGAAGGAGGAGGTTGGGCACTGGAACAGGCTCCCCAGGGAAGTGTTCACAGCACCAAGCTTGACAGAGCTCAAGAAGCATTTGGATTGTACTCTCAGGCACATGGTCTCGGGGATGGTTCTGTGCAGGGCTAAGAATTGGACTCGATGAACCTTGTGGGTTCCTTCCAACTCAGCATATTCTGTGATTCTATGATGATGGCTGCCTTTTGAGTAAAACAGGCAAAGAGAGGAAAAGGCTTTTTATGGCCTTCTACTGTAAAAGCGCACATGTGGACTTTTGGATACAAGACAGCATTGTCCTAAGGACTGTGGGAAAATACACCAATTGCTCCTGTTGCGGGTCTCATTAGCCACTGCTGGGTGGAGTGAGAAGCAGGTACTGTTGACCCTGAAGTCCTGCTTTATATGGCAAGGAACTCTGTAGGGAGCCACCACCATGCCAGAACCCATATATTCCTCTACAAATATAGGAGAGCCATCACTGCAACACTTTAGTGTCATTGGGCACTGTGGATGTATGAATTACGTGGGGATCATTATATAGGGTCCAATTGCACAGGAAATTGGAGGTGGAAGAACAAAAGCACTTTAGGCAGCTAAGCTGGGTAACAGGAGTAGTGAGGCAGGACTTGGTGTATGCTAGCAGCAAATCAGGATTTGTCCTTTGAGGGCTCCTATTCGCTCTGTCAGTGTGCATGAAAAGCTGTACCACCACGTGGTGTTTGCTGCTCATGCTCGTGCTCACTGGAGTGGGCCAGTATCTACAGCTCTATGGGGAGATGCTACTTGCTGAAGCAGAGGCAGGACATTGCTTTGAGGAACATGGAGGTACTGCAGAAGCGAAGTGGCCACTTGCATTCACTGCAGAGTGGTGCTGCTGGAAGCAGTAACAGTTAGCACTGACACAGCACTTCACCCAGCACTGGGTGATTAATCTGCAAAGCAGCAGGAGATGCTCTTTGCGACTGGTTCTGTAAGCACAACTAAAGGACTAGAGTGGAGAGAGAGCTATTTAAAACCGTGCTGACATCCAAATCGTCCCTTGGCAACTAAAGAAAAGCCTCCAGAACTTACCATGTCCTCTTTGTTTTATTAGTCCTCTTAATATTCAAATGAAGAGAAAGTTTTCCAGAGCCGGTCCTCAGCCTGCCCAGCTTTCAGAAGCTTGGCAGACTTCAAAGGAGCTGCAACAATTTATTGTGGTTCTTACACCAGACATTTTGTGAGGATGATATATATTCTAGCTGGAAAATAGTTCAGTTAAAAAGATTACAATATATCCCAGTTATCAGAACACTGTAGATTATCTGTTTTTATAGATTTACCCCTTCCCTCCCTTGATTCCTCATGGTTTAAAAGTTGGGAAACAGGACTGCTTTTGCTACTGAGTTAGTTTTCCAGTTAGCGAGCACTGACGGCTTTTTTCCCATCCCCGGTGAAGCTGCACAAGAGCAGCCGTAGGAGGAAGGAAGGAGGGTTTTGTGGTTATGGCTCAGATTTGGAAGCTGCGATGCCAGAGCTCTGCTGCCAGTCCTGTCGTCTGTTTCCATGCGACTCCAAGCAAATGATGTAAATTGCTTTCCAAAATGCTCCGTAGTACTTTGTGCAACCGTGTCACAGCATCCCGTGACTGCATCCTCTGACTGGTATAAAACAAATGATTTTCACTGTTTTTATCTAAACTTCTCCAGATGACCACACCCATGTTTTGAAGGCAAAACATGCAGGGAGGGTAATTATTTGGCCTCCTATGGAAATGATGGCTTCTCCTCCTGGTAAGGATGCTTCCCCAAGAGTCTGAGGTTTAATTCTCAGGGCCAAAATCCGGTCTGTCTTAGGACCAAATCCTTAGCATCCATGGGTCATGGGTGACTGCTGTTGTGCATTTAGGGTTGTGCTGACATGGGAGGGTAGTGTGGAAGCCCTTGGTTGAGGTACTCCAGCTTTTCGTGGTGTGTGGTCAAGTATGGAGAACCATGTCCAGGTGTAAGGTTTCTCATAGGGTTTTGATCCTTAATATCACCCTCTGCAGTTTAGCTAATTTTCAGGCTCCACCCTGAACATGTATTTTCCTTCTATGTGTACCTATTACAACTTTGTGGACTTAGTGAAGCCTTTTCTACACCTTTACTTAGGGAAGACATTTAGAGATATTAGTAATCCTAAGTCAGTCCCTTTAGATCTCTTGGTGTTGCTGTAATTTTCCAAATTTACCCCTAATTTATCAACATCCTTTTTCTCTGTCACAGATTTAATGATATTTAATACATATATCAGCCAGCAGAATAATTCAGAAGTGGTTGCTTTCTTCTTTTATCACTAAACCTGATGTGGAAAGATGTCTTCTCAATGGGTTTCCCAGCAAAAGTAAGGGGTAGTAAAGCACAAAGTGCTGTACACACCATTATGAATGGGCCAACTGCATATCTAACAACTATTGATGCGGCTGAGAGGATGTCACTGAGCTGTATAAAAAGAGTAATCTCTGAAGAGAGAAATGAAGATCATTGACCATGGAGGGAAAAGGAAGATGGAGATGAGCTGGGGTTGTGGTCAAGATGCCAGTTTGGATAGGTGTTTGGGCAGGCATAGTGAAGCACATTAAACTACCTTCTTGTGGAAATCAGTGTGAGGGAAAAAACCTGGCCCCAGGGTGTTGGTGAGGGAATTGGAACAAGCTCAGCTGGGTAAGAGATGCAGAGACAGGTGAGGCATAAACAGGAAAGGTTTTTGTTTTGTTCCTCTTGCTGTGTTTGCCTTTTTCCACAGTGCATCGAGGACTGTGACTAATGCCTGTCACATGCGGTTTCCACACTCCTGCACCCTGTGGGGACATTCCTGCATTCCTGGGAGCCAAGCTTGTTTTGATGGGATTCCTGATGTCCTTATACGGGTTGGGTTTTATCCCTTTAAACTTCTCATTTTCTGTTACTAGCTGTTTCTTTAAGAAGAAAGCTATCTCTGTGGTTGCCATGGAAAGCCTTGCACATCTCATGAGACTGAACCACAGAATATATAGTGCAGCCACAGAAAATATCTGGAAATCTGTTTGCCGGAGAGCTGCAGTCCTCAGGAGTTTGGCAGCCTTGTAAATGGAGGTGCCCCAGCTGGGAAAGGGAATTTCTTTTCCCCTGGCAGCTAATGTGGGCATGGGGATTGGATGATGCCTCTGTTAGGGGCACAGGGGAGAGCTGGGGAGCGGCTCGGGGATGTTGGGGTGGCTCAGGGCCATCACTGCTGCGGAGAGAGCCGGCAGCAGGGCAAGCTCCAGCCTCGCGTGTGAGTGCACCAGTGCCTCCTTGTCCTGCTCACCTCTGCCCGCTGACAGCTTCTGAAGGCTGACAACAAAAATGCACACAAACGACGTGCTCAAGCCCTGCTCCTCCAGCAGCAGCTTGCTAAAGAACTGATTCCCACACCTTCCTCTAATCTAAAAACCACAGTTTCCCCTCACTCCAGCTGCCAAAACCTACAGGCTCCCCCACAACTTCCTTAACACAATGCTGTGCTTCATACTGAAGTGAAACTTGGAAGTGAAAATCAATTGGGATGAATATTGAATTAAAGTTAGTACATTGATTGAACTACCCACTTTCATTTATTTATTTTTTTGAAGGGTCCATGAAGAATGCCTCCATCAATGATAAGATTAGTGAGTCTGGAACAGAACTGAGGCCAAGTACCACTTTCAGACTCTCAAACTGTCCTCTTCACTGCCAATTTTTTTATTTTTTAAAGTGAACATTGATGGCTTATTTTTCCAACCCAAGAGTTTAAGGAAAAATTCAGTCATCAAAAAATAAAATAAAATAAAATAAAAAAGAGGTAAAGAAGGCCAAACATTCAAATCTCAGCAATCTCTTTTTGAGGATGAATTCATTGATATTCTGAAGTCCCTGTGCTTGGTGGCAACCAAAATGTGATTTTAATACACAGATTTGCCCAAGAGGAGTTTGGGGACACTGAATCCCTTCCCTGGTTTGTGAGCAGGACTGCAGGACTCACAGGACGCAGGGATGAAGCAGACTTAAGAGTCTTCTCCCATCCTTGCAGTGCAGCTGCCTCTGACTATACTGCAGCTCAGGTTACCAAACATTTCCACTGTAGGTCTCTGTTTTTAAAATACAGTCATTTTTGCTGAGAGTCTTTAAAAATCAATATTTTCTAAGGTAGTTCTAATTAAGGTAGTTCTGCTGTTCCCAGGAGTGAGGCTGGGGACACATGGAGCAACCTGGATTCACTTTGCATGTGTATCTAGCCTCTGGAAACTGCTCAAGATACCTCATGTGCCCAGAGATGGTGAAGTGTGAACCAGGATCCCATGGAGGACAGCTTTGTTGGTCTGAAAAGGACAGGATTGCTCAGAAATAATACAGCTCCCTAGTTCTCCAGTGTTCAGTGCCTTGCACACACTGAAAAACTCCATGTGGAAAAAAGCCATACACAGGACACTGCTTTAGGAGTGCTGGGGAGTTGCTGAAATGAATTGTAAAAGCTGGCAAAGTCCTCCTCACTGTTCTTACTCCTATTTTAAGCCAGCCTCTGGGCCTTTCATGCACACAGGAAGGTCACGTTGTGGCTTAGCATCTCCTCAGCCCACATCAGCTCCTGCCCCAGTTCTCCTCAAGGGCTGTAGCAAATGCTTTGGTGAGAAGCAAACCCTTCTCACTCTCCAGCCATGGTGACCAGGCTTTTCCGCTGGTGCTTCTGCCACGTTCCTACATCCACATCTAGCTCATACACGCTGTTGTTGGCCCTAAATTCCCCGAAGGCCATCAACCTGCCTTGCAGCCCCCTCTTTGGCTCACAGCGTGTCATTGGGAGTGCTTGATCCAGATTCTGAACATGAAGGAGCTCGTTTAGTCTGCAGTTTTAATTCCAGTTTATTCTCCAGACAGTCTCCAGAGTTTTAATTTCTTCTTCAGGCTTTTCTTTGACCCTGAGCTGTAGATGATTCCAGCTAGACCTCAGCAGGTACAGCCTCCAGCTTCATCCAGGTACAAGGCAAAGTCTCTCTGCCCAAATCCCTTCCCTGCACTTTCAGGTTGTTACTCCAGGACCATGCTGACCTGCATCAGGCTCTCTCCCACAAGTGCATATCTATTGTATTAGCCAGAAAGCAGAGCTTTCCTGGACAAGGAGAAAGGATGATAAAGCTTCTCTTGTAATGTTTGATCCTGCTGTTATGTGATGCTTTGCCTCTGTCCTGAGCCCAACCCCAGCAGCTGGGAAAAGGGTGAGCGGGCACAGAGGGGGCTTGACAATGCTACCACTAACAAGGATGAGTTGGTGCAGTGACACTCTAATTTACTGCCCACAGTTTTTGGAAAGTTTAGGAAAGATGTAGTGCTCTGAAGTTGGCTTTTTTACTTTCAGTTTACAATTTATTTGCAGTTTCTAAGGAGTTTCACCAACAAAATACATCTTGCTGAACTTGGTAATCATATGACTACATGGATGACACCTGAAATAATTTGCAGAAAAGTTTTAGTGCTAGTTTAAGAGGAAAATTAAACAATAATTAAACAATCATTAAACAAACATTTTAAAATAAATAAAAATTAAACAATATTTTGAGAATAATATCATCAAGTTCTTTGTAAGTGCTCTGCATAGAGAACCTGTTTTGTGTTTGAGGCCAAAGACTTGTCACACAAAACAACACTTGGTAGCTGGAGGTAGATGGACACTCAACATAATGCACAGGTTTGTCCTTTGCAAGTATAGGCTCAGGCTGGAAAATTTTGCAAATTAAGTATTTTCCTTATTTCACATTTTCATTAAATCCCCTCCCTCTCTGCATCATCTGGGTCTGAGAGTGCTCATGGCCATCGAATGCAGATCAGAAATTCCCCCTGCTAGAAGCCTTTTGCTGCTGATTTGCCTTTGACTGCACTTAAAGCCACTGCAAGCCACTCTCTCCTTTTAGTAGCCCTGATAAAATCTGAGTACTCCGGTCAGGAACTAGCTGGTGCTGGGCTGTCCCACTCCCAGGCTGGACAACAGCATTACCAGAAGCACCCAGCGCTGTGGAATCCAGCAAAAGTGCTCCACATGTTTTATGCAAAAGAAAACATTGCTTTTGGCACAATGTTTTGTGCCAGAAGCCAATTGCCACCAGAATACAGATGCAGAACTTGCCAGAACAAACCTAAATGCAATACTTGGGAGGTGGTTTGTATTTTTCTTCCTAACTGTGTCCAGGTGTGTTGAATTGTTTGAGGGAAATTCGTGGTGTTGGGAAACAGAAAAAGGCTAACTGTTTAGCTAATAATGGGAGCAATATATTCTGCTGATACTGAATCTCTGAATTCAGTTTTTGATTTGTTGTTTCTACTTCAGTTACATAAATCTAAATAAGCAGCATTACTTGTAACAGCTCCTTATGGGAGGCTTGCTATTGGAATTTATGGGTACATTAATATATGAACTAATGGATTATTTTTGAGTAAGCACTTACTAATAGGCAAAAAGAAAAATAAGGGAAAAGAAGGTAAAGCTTAAATGAAAAATTTCCAAATCTTTGAAATAAGACTTTAAATCAAAGCCAAATATTTTTAGGATTTTTGATCTATAAAGTATTTTAATTATTTTCACTCTTCATCTTGGTTCAGCATATTTTTATGAATTCTTGAAAATATTTGAGTGAAACAAAAGTGTTCTCTTATCAGGTATGACAAATAGCATAACTGTGCCATGGAGTATACTGCAAATAAGATATATTTTTGCACAATCCTCCTCCTGTAGTAGCTTCTTCCTTGATAACGTGGAGACAACCACAGTTTTTTTTTTCCATTGCCAAATATTTTGTGATTTGCCAGCACACACAGAGCTCAAGCTATGAACAGAAAAGTACTGTTGCTACCAGCAATGCCTGAAGAATAAAGAAAAGAAAATGTTCTAGTGTGGGCAAGAAGGAATAGCCAAAGGAAGTGTGGAAGGGAACTGGTTTCTTTATTTGTGTGTGGATACACAGAGGTTGTGCATATGTGAAAAACTCACTGAGCTCAATAGCTCATCTCAGTGTCATTTGCTAAGAAAAATGCATCTGTGCATCTCCCTGGGTCGGCCTCTATTAAATAGGCACTGCGATTTTTAAATTTCGCTTTATTTCTCTGTGAAGTGTCGTTTGCAGTTGGGGCTGAAAGGCGATACGGCCCCACGCACGCACGTGGGCTTTGCCTCAGAAATAGCTTTGCTCCCTGACCAGCAAAACAAGGCAAAACCAACGGCTTCCAACATCACGACGCTGAACGCAGAGGGCTGCAAAAGCAAAATATTTGTAAAGGCAGTGAGGGACTCCAGTTTCCTCAGCCGTCGGGGTGGGTTTGGCTGCACATTGTGGTTGCAAATAAAGCCACGGGCTTCAGCAGAGAGGCGGGTGATTGCCTGCGGAGTTTCAGATTATCTGGCTTCACAAAACAGGCTATGTTACCACAGGGAGGCAAGAAGGAGGCAAATTGCAGGCAAAACCAGTTAAAAAGCCTGTTTGAGTGAAGAGAGAGCTCGCAGAGCCGCTGGCTGTGGCGCTGCCATTGCCCCGCTGCTGGGGCACGGCGAGGGAGCTTCGGCTCCACGCGGGCTCAGGGAGGTGGCGCATTGCCTGCCGGGACCAACCTGCCTGTCCTACCGCCATTCTCAGGGCAGCAACTCCAAATTGCTGAGGGACTGCAGCAGCCTGGCACGCGGCCGCGGGAGAGACCCGAGGCAAAGCGAGCTAATGTTGTGGCGGTAGTGGCTGCCTGTTATTTTGGCATTGCTTCACTTTATCTTTCCAAAGCATTCACTGGGGAAAAAAAATTATTTCACCTCCTTCACCCCCAGATAGAGGCCGCAAAGCACAGAGACCACAGTTGCACTCCGGGGACTGCCCAGCAGCACTCATTTCGATTGGGAAGTGTAGAAAAACAAGCCTGAGAATCACTTTTCTGTGGAATTAGCTGAGCACTCACCATGAAGTTTTCATGCTGGGTTTGAGCTTGACTTTGGAATGACAGAGGTCTGTCATCAGGTTAAGCAGTGGAAGCCAGCGATAACTTTATCCAGCCTGAAGCCTGACAGTGTGAAGTCAACCTGCCCACAGGTCTTGAACAAGTTTGAGACGGCAGATGAGTGTTTTATCTTTTGAAGTTTCAATGGTCTTCATATGATAACGGGGGTCCTAACGCTGGATTTATGGTACGGTCAAGCCTTGTTTTCGGTGATTTCAATGTCATTTGTAGTTTTTCCTTGTACTTCGGAGATTTTGGATTTCTCTGAAAGCCAAATCGAACCTCTGGTCCAAGTAAATGGCAATCAATTTTATCCAGGTAGCTCTTACTGTAGTGTCTCCACCTGGCTTGGGAAATGACATGGCAAACTGATTAGTTCAGGATTATGTTTGGTAGAAGCTGTGTTAGGAGGATCTATGCCTGTGATGTTAATTTCTATAGTGAGGTGGAAGGTTTTCAGTTGCAAGGCTTCCTCTGCTGTTTCTGTCATTAAGTCACGTAAAAAGACAAGCAAAATATTGCTTCTAATTTTTCCTAAATACAGTTGGTACATTTATCATAACATTTGCCTTTTCCTCAGATTTGATTTTGTTCCATGCCTCTCTTGGTTGCGTGGGTTTCTGCATTTTTATGGGCTGTCCTTTGACTAGGGCTGTCACAAAAACTGCAGCTCATTCCTCCTTCAAGAATAGCTTCAGATATTTATGCCATAAGACAAAGTTTGTGTTGTATCCTTCAGTCACTGGTGCCATTTCTGCCTAATGTGCATGGCTTTGAACCAAAGAATGAAGATATTAGTATTTTTATTAGACATTCTGTGCAGCTATATAAAGCAGAAGCTTTTGGTTTTTAGTATTTTTTTTTTAACCTTTCTGTTTCAAACCCGCATTTCCTTTCTATATTCACAAGAAAACTCTCTGGGAGAAGATGAACAGAAACCCACCTGCCTTCTGTTTTTCCCTGAGGGGGCTAAAATACTGTGATATTTCAGCAGATGATACCATGGTAACATCAAAGATGTCAGGATCTAGGCAGGCTGAGAGAGCTTCTCAGTCTGGATTAGTCTTTGGGGCTCCTTGCTTCCAAAGAGCATTGAAGAGATGGCCATTGAATGACAAAGGCCAGTGGTGGACTCCCATTGGTGTAAAGACACAGACAATGGTCCAGACCAATGTGTTCCCCTAGGGTGGTGTGTAAACCACCTTGTAGATCCACACTGTACCTCCAGAAGGCCACTGTGATCTCTCCTTACTGGCTGTGAAGGCAACAAGAAGCACAGAAAACCAAAGTAGAAGTATCCACAGAAACATGAGATCTTATTGAGAAGGTTAGAGAAAATTACCATGATGAGACATGCACACGTTTTTGAGATTGGCAGATGTTCCTCAAGGATACATCCGCATGTTTTGTTCTGTATCTGACAAATCCCTGAAGCTACCAAGTTTCCTCTGTCAGCCACCCAGGGTAGAGCAGATTGGATCAGTGCTTTGTTTGTTTTTTTGTTGTTTTTTTTTTTCTTTCATGCTCTTTCATCAATTATTTGAGGATATTTGGAAAGGAGCTAGTCTTCATAGTGCTGCTCAGACTTGGCATCCAAGATGTGAAGACAAGCAGGCTGGATACTAACTGACTTTTCAAAACCAGTCTGTAACGATTTTTGGGTGTGTAATTTGGATGTTCAGGTCCAGATCCTCTCTTTTACCACTTTAGGAATGCTCAAGTAAAACTATGCAATACTGTCTTAATGAGAGTGCCGGGCCTGGGGTGACAAAGTCACTGGAAGTGAGAGAACAAGAAGGGCTGGTCCCTGGAGTGACTGTCTGCAATCCTCCTCCCCATTTCCTTCCACTTATCCCAGTGACTCCAGAAAACAGGCTGCTGGAGTGGGCTGGGAAAAACCAACTCGGGTCTTTCAAACACAGGCACAGTCATTTGTAACAGCTGGGCACTGGTGACTGTGACTTCAAATGACTTTTTGAAAGCAACTAACTACCTCATGGTCATAAATGATGCCCCTAAATCCCTCTCCGGCCTTAAGGCTTTATTGACATTTATCTCTTGATGCTGCTTCGAGCGTTAATGAGATCTCTCTGCTGTGTCCAGCAAGGGATGAGCTTGCTTTGCAGCCTTGTCTTCAGCTGAGTCTCTCCCCTCTTACTTGGCTAATGATGGGGATGTCTGACCATCTCTCAGATTTGGTTGAGGGTGGCCTGTCTGCTCAGGGGACGCACACAGAGACGTGCAGAGAGTGAGTCCAGGCAAAGTTGTGTCTTCTGAAAATTCAGTGGTTGTTAAACAGAGCTGGTTGATACAGAAATGCCAAAGCCCACTGGCTGTGCTGTGTTCCTCATGACCATGCATGAAAACAAAACCGGGTGTTAGTGGGGAAACTAATGGATAAAACCAGCCTGAACATACGGATGGAGGAAGGGATGATGCGGGAGCAAGGCAGGGAAGAGCAGGTTGAGGATGGGTGCTGAGATCTTGGGCTGGGGCCTCTTCCCTCACTACTGCTGTCTTCTGCCTTGACATCTGGTCACCATTCCCATGGCACATCTTGCTCTCTCCCTGAGGTCCAGACAGTCCCAAAAGCCAACAAACAGGGGGAGGAGAAAGTGGTAGCATACTGACAATGTGAAAGAAGGGTATGAGCCCACCCTAGGGAACAAGGAGGATGCACCAGGAGAGAGGGCAGTGTTTGATGCAGGGAGGCAGGAGGAGGACAAAGCTGTGTGATCTGGCGAGGGCTCTTGAATCAAACTGCCTTGTCATTTGCTTCACTGTTGGTGTGACAAAAATGTGAATGACACAAAAATGATATCACCTGAGGTAATGTCCTGATCTGTACTTTGCACTCTGAAAAACCCTTCCACTTGGAGTTGGGAGAGGGATGGGGAAGCCTGGGAGATACTAATTTCTCTACAGCTGAAATCATAGTTGCTGCTTACCGGAAAAGTGGTGACCACGTGCTCCTTTGGCTCAGTGGTTTGAAGAGTACAGGAATATATCTGTGAAATAACTTGCTAGAAAAATGACAAAGCCATGGACAAGACATTGTCCAGGGTCACCTTTCAGCTGCTGCACTAGGAGAAAACATACATGACAAACAAAACGACATCCTTTGGCATTGTGTAACTCAGAAAGATTGAAAATAGAGAGAGAAACATAATGGAGACAAAAACCAGCAGCGATTTTGAAGATACTCATTAGTGGTGACTGTAGATAGTTTTGGGCTGCAGACAGGCCGGTGCTCACTCGACTGGGAGCAGAGGCTGCTCTGGGAGGCACACGCAGCTGCTCTCAGACCATTTTCCAGTTCACGGTTCTCCTGTTTTCCCATGGTGCACAGAGACTCAGGTCATCACTTCGGGAAGCAGATCTGCTGCCTGGAGGACATGGGACTGGAAAAGGATTGGCTTGCATGGGACAGCAGGCATCTGACTAATCTGTTCCAGTTCACAGGCTGGTGCCTCGTGCCAGGAATGTCTTTGAGCACCACGGTTGTGCAGCCTGCAAAGAGCTTCTGAGCGAGCCTCTGGCTGTGTGCTGCATTTCCTCTCTTGCTCAAGGTTCCTCCTTGGCCCCGACTTGCCAAACCAGCCAGCCAAATCAGACACAAAATCTTCGATGCTGCAGTGACTTCAAGGAACCAGAAGTACGAATGCCAAGAACTGGCCCTGAGGGAACAACAGAAGCAGCTCAGTTTTCTTTCCCTTAAGTCAGCCATGCTCTTGGCATCTTCAGACCCATCTCTCGTGGCCATCTTTGTGGTGATTTAATATATCACGTAGTGCTTACCATGGTGCCTTGGGAGATGCAGATTTCATAATTGATCATTGTGGTAATAAAGCAAAGCAGAGCAGTCTCCTTGCTCCCCACTCCGAGGCTTTATGTGCTGCTGGGAGTTCAGCAGGGAGCAAGAATATTTGTGGGGGAGCTGCAGCATGTGCAGAGAGGCTGGGGAAAGCGCTCTCTCTGAAATGCAGGCACAGGGATTGTTTCTGTGCAATTGCTGATCACACATTATTCTGAGCAGGAGTAGTCAGGCGTTTCAGACAAGCAGAAATTTCTTCACTCGCGTGTGCTGGAGTGAGAGCTTTGTCAAGGGAAGGATGAAGTTCCTGCCACATTTCCAATAAATTATAGTGTTGAGGATAAGAGCTCATAGACATAACCACAAGAACTAGAAAGAGCATTTCAAGCCCTTTTATCCCAGAGCAGCAGAGGCTTGAGGGACAGGCTTTCATAAGATGTGTGCCAGTTTCTTCTTGAGGAGACATCTTATTTTTGTCAGAAGCCAGCCAGTCTGCACAGCACAACCATACCAGAGCCATACCTCTGCTCTGTCTGCTGGACTCGAGCCCTGGCGTGCTCCAAAGCCAAATGCCACATCTGGCTGTCTCCTTTCCCTCTCTGCTGCTGCTGAAATGGAAATGCTGGTCTCTCTTGAAAATATTGGTCTCGTCCCAGGAAGGCACATAGAAAGTGACAGCAGTGGTCTAGATTGTGACAAACTGAGTCATTTTCTCAATCACCTTATTGGAAATCTTTAAAAAAAGCGCATCTCATTCACTGGTAGTATTGATGGCCAGGAGCACAAGGTGGCTGATGGACATGGGGTCTGGAGCCCCTGGCCCTGCCGGCAAGGACTGCAAGCAAACCGCCAGGCACATCAGCACTCTGTCAAAACCAGAAAAGTCTCGAGTTAGTCACAGCAGGAAGACAGACAGCAGCAACATCAGAGCACACTGTTGCATCCAAGTGGTTGGTGACTGTTACAGACTTGAAAGTCTTCCAGAGCAAAAAGCTGTACACAGCAATAGTGCAAGACCAGGACAAGGAAAGCAGATGTTCACGTCCCCTCGTCCATCCCTGTTCCCGTATGTTGACTAAGTAGGTTTTGTGAAATGGAATGTGCTGTAAATCAGAGCTGGGCAGGGTTCATGAGTTGGGTTAAACGTGGGTTTTAAGGGTGCACAAGTGAACCTCTGTCATTTACACATAAGGAAACTACTGCTTTAAGCTTTCCCTGGATAACTGCTCTGGCATCTAAGTGGAATAGCTTGTTCTTCACTGAAGTAGTCCTTACTCATTCAGGACTGGCTATATGTAATCAACATTTTCTTGCATTACCTGTGCATGATGATCCCAGGTCAGAGTCATCTGAGCAAGAAGATTCTCAGCTAAAACTTCTGAAACCTGCCCACCTTGTCCTTTGTGCTCTGCACTTCCATGGCTCCCAGTGGTACTTTTTGCGGGATAAAATGCTCTCATTTTGACCGCTCATCACCAAATAGGGCATGATGATGTGATTTTTGGGAAAGCCAGATAAAAGCACAATTTGAATATGGATGCACTCTTAGGATTTGTGCATTTGTCTCTCTCTCAATGCACAATATGGTTTACAGGAGTTTTGATGGTCTTAGGGACTTTGGAACAACAGGAAATATTTCCAAGGAACCTGAAGCGTCCATTTAAAAAGGTTTTTTACTCGTAGTTTCAGAGTTCATGAAGCTTCTTCCTCTCTCACACATTACTTCAGGTCTTTAAGTTCCTGGCGAGCTGTATCACTCTGCAGCTTGGCCCTTCTTCAAACAGTGCCGGCTCCATCTCTGCAGCTGCAGGGGCGGAAATCCCACCAGTGAGGAACTGGCAGGGAGCAGCCCCATCAGGCTGCTCCTGACTTCGTGCAAAGATCTTCCACAGCCTGGAGTCCTGTTCTCATGACAGACTTGCCCGGGTATGATGTTGGAAACCCACAGTCTGGTCGTGCAAATCATGGACTTGAAAGGGCGTCTTCCTTCTAATACATTGACTCAATCGCTTTATTAAGATTTATAATCCTGTAATGAATCTGTAATTAGCAGTTGAAAGGCAACTTCATAAAATCGATGTGCTCTAATGTACTTCATGTAATATACAACCTTTTAGCAATATATTGATTTTTCCTCCTTATGAATGTTTTATCATTTGTATTTCCCCTTTGCACAGTTTAATTAAGAAATTAGAAACTTTAATTTTTAAAGTTTGCTATGGAAGGAAAATCTTTTATTGGAAATAAAATGGGCTTGTGATCTTCCAGTATACCTTTATTTTCTGGTGGCCCAACTGGAAAAAAACAAACCTCCTGTATTAGTAAAAAAAGTGTTAGTTAATTTATAGATGTGGCATTCAAAAAAAATCACACTCAAAAATGTTTGAATGCAAACATGCTGTGAAGGAATTATTTTAGTAAAAACAACGTATTTTTTAAATAATACATTTTCATAAATAGCTGAGCAATATTAAACTTTAAATAAATACTTCAAAGTGACTGGACTTAGGGGAAACATCAAAACAAAATAATTTTTTATCTGTGTTTTAGTGAAAATTTCTGAAGTCTTGCTTTTTTCTTTCATTTCAAAATGGAAATTATCTGCTGAGTCTCATGAAATGGGTTATCTATGCCCAATTTAATTTAAAAATTCTTTTTTTTACTTGCAACAGACCAATAGAATTTTTTATTTTTAGTAGACATTTTATTGCACTTAATACAAATAAACAAAAATTTTTGTTGCATAACCACATCAGTGGTATTTTAAATGGTGAATAAGCATTCCTTTAAAAGCTTAACATCCCCCAAATCACAGCTATTGATTGAGAAACTGAGAAACATTCTCTCTTCAATTGGTTGGAAGCAATATCAGAAACATTGTCCGCGCTGGCTTGGAAGTTGTTGAGAGACAATCAAATGGCCCATTATTCTTTGAATAAGCCAATTTTTAATTTTTTTTTTTTTTTTTAACTTTTAAAAGACTGTTCACAGCTGAGGCACCTGCTCATGCACTGGTGTCTATTTTGCTCACCACCACCACCACCATCAGTATGAGGATCAAAAAATTTTGGCCTGCCTGCCCAGAGGACTTTGATGTCCTGCTGGTTTGTGCTGCAGGGCCTGAAGTTTTGGTGTGAATTCACAGGTGGGGTAGGGCTCCCTCAGAGGTGAGAGATGCTCCTTCACCAGCATACAAGGCAGCTGGCACGTGAGGGATGGGGGCCCAAACCAGATGGAGGAATTGCTCCATCCTGGGTGGTCTCTGAAGCTGTTACACACCTGGTTAATTGAGGCAGTTTGAGGCTCAACACCCTTCTGTGTTTTGCTATCGGTATTACAGCTTTTCCCCTGGAAAACAAGGGAGTTGGTGAACATAAGCTCTGGAGAAGTGGAAGACTTGCCCAAGAGCAGGAGAACACATTGGCTGGAGACCTGCTGTGACCCTAAGCAGCAGTACCAAATGCTTCATGGTCTGTAAAAGAGATGCTTTTTTCCTCCATCCTAGGCATGGGGGTAGTAATCCAGGCTTCCTCAGGATGGGATCCTTCCTTCACTCCCCACAGCACTGCTGAAACATCATCCCCATCTCCTGCAGGAGCCTATCTAAATTGTGACCCAACACCCAGGCCCTGGGGGCTGCTATTTTAAACCTGACCATGGGCCTTGTGACATGCTGAAGGAGAAAAAAAAATCCATTTCTGATAATGAATCTTGCTATTTTCCTAAACTCAGAGGAAATCTGCAGCACAGCTGGTGGTCCTGGAGGAGAGTGAAGGAATAGTGCTTAATGAGAACCTGGTGGGTTAATTAGTCTGTTGTATGATGTGGTTAGTCAATAGGAAAGAAACGCTGGGAAATTTTGAACTGCATAATCATGATTGACCTTAAGGTAGCAGTGGCCTAATAAGCAGTTAAATGCATCTGAGCAAGAGGGGATGTTCGAGCAGGAGGGGATGTGCTGATGTGTCCCTGCACAGCTTGAAGCTGAAGAACTGCAAGAAGGAATGTATTGCTGAGGCTTTTAGTCGCAGAAGAGGGACTGCATGATTCTCAGCTCATGTGTCCCTGCTGTACGGACCCACAGAGTCTGTGGGTGCACACAGAGGGACGGCACATATTGCAAAAGCTAGGAGGGAATAGGGGAAGGAAAAATAGATAGGGATCTGAGCGTCAGGCTTATGTTTCCTTTTGACCTTCTCAGAGTCCCGAAAGTGTTTTGTCTTCCTCTCTCTGGCTCAGCACCCCAGTCTCATGCACCCTGACTGCCTCCTCTAGTGACCCTTTCAAAATATATACTCTTGCAACCTGTGCTTCTCCTTTTGGCTTTATGACACATGACACACTAACTACTCCATTTTTTTTTTAATTTTTTTTTTCTTTTAAAGTATTTACTTTTTAAAATTCCACATCCATGGTTATTACTTTCACAACCAGATTGCTGTAACCTACTAAGTTGGGTAGCCCTTCTCATGTACAGGTCTCTGATGAAGAAGTCTGCCACTGCCAGCATGTGCTTCACACTCGATGCACCCCTCCTTAGGGTTTTCTCCTCTCGTAGCTCCATCTCCTCTGACTCAGCTGATTGCTGGGTGTCTTGCACCGTTTCCTGGCCTTGGACTCAGTTTTACAAGGGCTCCAGCTCCCTACCATTATTCTCCTATTGCTACTGGTTTCATTTCATCTGCTGTCCCAAGCCTGTTGCTATTTCATAGAAGCCTGCCAGATTTGCCTGCATGATTGTTCTTTTGTCCAGATGGATGTTTAGCTCAGGCTATTTAGTGCTGATCTGGTTTTTCTATTGCTTTGTGTGTACCCGAGGGAAGAGGTTTTGTATTAAAATTCTCCTGGAGTGCTGAGTCACTTGAACTCTGCTCCTGTGTCATGTGCTCGATTGTCTGAGTGCGGGACCTGGTTATGTCATATCTTGCAAAATGTGTTTTCTGTTTCCCCATTGGAGTTTTGCCTGAATGGCTTCCAAATTATCCACCTACTAGAAGCTGGGAAAGTTCTCTCTCATGATGCAATTCCTTTCTTAAGTCTGTTTTGATCTTTTCCAAGAACCTGTCTGGGATTTGACAGCTGGGATTTTTATATATTTTTTTTTTATTTTATTTTTTTTTTTTTGCATTCTTCTCTCTTTCTGTATGTTTCTGGACATTCAGGAGGATTTACTCCCTGTGATTTGACCAGCCACGTAATTCCCAAATGCCAACGGTTTGTACATTTGCCCCATCAGAGTATAGCTACTTTACAGTGTGCTCAGAGACGTTCCTCTAATCCAGCAAACTCTTGACTGCACTCTGAAAAACACATGTAAATAATGCTAGTTGGACTTCCACTAGTGATTCAGCATTCACCAGACCTTTCCCGTGGCTCCCAGGGGCTAACTGCAAGCCCAGAGAAATTCATTATCCACAGCACTTCCCCAAAAGACTCACTCCAATCATCAGCAGGCAGTTTTGCCTCAAACAACACAAGTGCTCTGGCTTCACTCGCTGGTAATCAGCAGTGACACTATTTTTGTTGCGATTCTCTTCAGTGGTTTTGGGTCGGTGCAGATACCCAAGGATCTGCCAGACTTTCAGTGCTGTTAGAGGCAGTCTCTGCTCGTTTCCCGAGATGTAACAATCCACTTTCTTTGCAGGCTTGTGACTTCCTTCCTCAGTGACTACACAGTGCATTTCTCATGTCTCACTGGCTGCAGAGAAGCTTATTTATAGCTTCAGTTCCTCCTCTTGTGCCCCTGTCCATTAGAGTGCTGACCTGCAGTGGCTGCTGCCTCAACCCGAGGACATTCTCTGGCTCTGCTTTACCAGATCAGGCCACCCATTGTCCTGCCTTGTGCTGGGTCCTATAAACCCCAGGCAACACTTTTTGTGAATTTCTTACTGACAGTTCATATTCATCTGATGGTTTTAACATGGTCTCATGGCTTTTTGCATCTCACCAACATATGGGCACATTTTTGCAGCCTTACACTGATGTTTATTGTTGCTGGGATGAGCTCTGCAGCTGAGTCTGCTTTTGGCATGGAAATGAATCAGTTGTTGATCCTGCAGCCTCCCGGTGGGCGGACTGGGTGCATGGCTGGCAGCTGGCTTTCCCAGGCAGCAGGAGGCTGCATCAGGCAATTGAATTGACCCAGGTTGCGCTGTGTTTCTCAAATAGCTTTAACTGTAACCTGTCTTTGCTGATCTCTTCACTTCTACGGTCTGGTCTTCTCCGTTTACCAGATCACTGGCACTCACAAATTCCAAGAATTGCCCCAGATTCAGATTTGTTTCTCCAAACTTCTATTTCCTTACCATGACTTCATATCAAGGGCAAAAAACTTCAATATACATTACCTGGAGGAGTCTACATATGCGTGAGATGTCAAATGTAACATTTTAGTCAATGAAGGTCCAGTCCCGAGAGCTGAAAGGACTCAACCAGCCAATTTTGGCTGCCTACTTTGAGCCAGAATGTCTGAGCAGCTCTCCTTGCAATTTACATTGCCTGTAGTGAAAAAAGGGGAATGGTGTTGTTTAAAATATGTCTAGTGCTGTTTGAGACCCCCTAGGATATGTGGGACATCTGCAGTGGATTGCCCTGTATGGAATCATAGAATCACTAAGGCTGGAAAAGATTTCCAAGAGCATCAAGTCCCACCTTTGGCTGAATACCACCATGCCCACTAAACCATATCACATCTCAATAAGACAGGCAGCATCACGTGGAGACCGGAGAGTCACACAAGCATAATAATTTAGGTTGGAAAAACCTCTAAGATACTAAAAGCAAACACTCCACTGAACCTAAAATAACATCAGCCTCCACAAACAGGACTTTATATACCTACCCCGCAGGCAGGCACATAGGATTGGCTGTCTCACTGTCGAAGAGTGTCTGGGGCTACTTGGGATGCCCCTGGATGGCCTGCCTGACCTCCAGTTGCTGTTCCTGGCTGTCTCATGGGTCACCCAGTTTGGGCAGTTACATCTGTCTCATCATATTTACAAAGTGCCAGGGCATTCTCTCATCTGATTAATCTGTCACCTATCTCCACAAACATTGCTGTTTCTGTAGCATGTTGTTTCTTCCCTTTTCCCCAGTGAGATAATGAAGGAGATTTCCACAATTTTCTCTCCAGTACACCACAGTCAGCTCTGGACAGAGTCATTGTCAGCTTTCTCTATTTTCATGCTCATGCTTGTTCATTATGCATTTGTATTTTCTTTCTAGAGATCACAGTTTCCCTTGTATTTTCCTGTTTATTTCTCATTTTCTGCCTGTTCAAAATGAAATGGCCAACAAAACCTCATCTTTTTGATTTGTGTTGCAAGTAATAACATTTAGGCTTCCATAGTTCTGCTACTGAGATTTGTTTGCAAGCTCTTAGTGGCAAAATTATGTAAGAGTGCAATTCACACCCTACAATATGTACTTAGAGAGTGTTAGGGATACCTCCTGCAGACTTCTTCTTCCTACTTCATATTTCAAGGTTCAAATACTTTTATGAAGGGGTAAGGTAGAAACATTTTTGTTGTGCTAGAGAAGAGAGAATGCTGGCAAATATCCTGATAGCCATATTCATGAGGATTAGTTCTCACTGTTGATACTGTAGCTCCAGATTGCATGGAAACAAATATTTCTTATTCTCAGCATGTAGAAGACATAATAATAAATGTATACATACATATACATATATAGTGGTTAAACTCTCAAGTATTTAATTTGATATTTAATTTGATCGGTTGTGTCAAATAGAGCACCTAATTGCTCCAGCCACCACCTTCAGTCTCTGACCTACATTTATGACATGAACTGCATTAAAACATACAAAAGTAAAAGACAGGAATGGTTTCAGACAGCTTTTCCTAGTTTTTATCTGATGAATAAGCGACTGTTTCTGAATTAGGGACAAGTATCACCCAAGGCCAGATTTTCAGTAGGTCTAAATATTGCTCACAAAAAAAGGGGGTTGAAGGACTTCAGGTAAAGGAAACAGATCCTCTCCCACCCTCCTCCCAAACCCACTCATGTATGTTAATTTAAGCAAAGCAAACATTTGTAAAAGAAGCTGTCCAGCTAGAAATGTTGAGAACATGTGTTTTCCTTGTTGCAGCACAGCCAAAAGAGACAAAGTTCCCTTTACACAGTATCACATTTTGCCAAATTAACAGTAACAGTACTATTAATATTTAATATTTATATGACTGTCATCAGGAGGCTAGTTGGGTCTGATCCCTGCTGTGTGACATGTGCAGATACCAAAAATTATTTAGATTGTTTTTATTTATGTTGAGCAACTACTGTAATGTGCCTGTCATGGATCCTGCCAAGATGTAGGCCCCATCTCCAAAAGCATAGGTGCAATTTTAGGACAATTTACTGTCCCAACTGAGAGTTTCAAGTAAAGTTCTTCCTTTCTAGTTTTTTTGCCATAGTATTAAAAGCTGAGTTTAAATGTCTAATTGGACAATTATAGGATCTGGTTCTGATAATGCCTTTTTGGGATGTTACTGAGCAGTTGAAAAGGGCATTTCTCAAGGCAGGGGTAGAGCTGCAGAGGGAAAAGTGTATGTATTTTTGTTTTGACATGGAAAATGAGCATTGTGGAGTTTTATCTTCATATATGGGTATAAAACCAAGCATTTGAACCTCCTGTGAAGTTGGTGAGATGCTTTGGTTTACAAAAGCTATGTGAATTTGCCTAAGGATTTGCTAGCCATGCCAGCCATACGAAATGAGGCTTCCTGGGTATTGTCCTAACTGTGTGACTGTTCCGTGTCCCTCAGTTTAGGCATTGCAAGGCGGGAGCTGTTTGCCAGGGTATGAACTGGCTTCTTCTGCACAACCACCAAATAAGTAAAGATCATAGTAGTACTTCTACTACCACTACCAATCTGCCATCAGACATCTCTCAGATCAACATGCTTAGCATAAATTTTAGTATCTTCTTTTTCAATACACATAGGTTTGATTTGAGGTTCATCCTGACATTAACTGATGAGGAAAGTTAATCTTTTGCCAGTCGGGATGGTTGAACCCCCAGTTCCTGTGTAGTCCTAGCAGATTATCCCAATTACTTCTTCAATGTGGTGAAGTGACTCCAGAGTTGGTGTTGTTTTGGTGGAGCCTCTAACGTTGCCAGGACAGACATCCAGGATGGCTCACAGCTACCATGGGAGCTGCATCCAGGCTGTGATGCCTTCTGTGGCTTTGGGGGCTTGGAAAACTCTTTGCTTTTATTCATCACTGTGAGAAAGACGCTTGAAGATTTCTATGAAGCACACAGTTTTCTGAGGCTACAGGGTAGAAATGATGGGTTTGAAGTCAGGAATACGCAAGCTTTTAGCTTCAAGCTTTGTGCTTTTGACTCTCATGGTCATCCCCACTCTCCAACTTTGATTTGCATCATTTGTCTCAGAGCACCTGAGCCAGATCCAGCCAACTGTTGTGCTTCAGGCAACCAAGCACCTAATATGGTCCAGCAACCAATAGGAGCCCCTTCCTGAGGACCAGATTAGAGCTGTCCTGAAGTAAAACCACACAAGGCCAGTGGTGTAGCTGCTGGGTGTTTGGCACGACTGGCTTTGTGGCTGTTGCAGTGTGCAATAGGATAACCTGGTGCTTCTATTGCACCACCTCACTTGTGAATGCTGATGCAGCCTGAACCTGGGTGTGTCTGTAAGGAGCACACACGTGCAGGCGAGCTCATTGCCTCTACGTGACATTGCCTCTACAGCCTGTCTCCCAGAGCATCAATGGTCCCCTTGGTACTCAGGAGTCTGAGGATTCTTCTTTGGTGAATAAATTGCACTAGGAAGATGTGTTTGAAATTTCTATCATCTAAGATCCTTGGCAAACTCTCCTGTGACAACTGCACTGAAGAAAAGTAGGTGGATATGTGCGGAAAGTGTTTCTTGAAGCTATATACAATGACAGTTCATTCCATTTATGTCATTCCTTGAAGAGTTATTTTACTTGTGTTGCTTCCAGAATGCTTGCTACAGAACAAATTCAGGCAAAGTAAATAATGTAAATAATATAATATCACACAGAGATTTTCCAAACATTACTTTTCTTAGCCAGCTAAAGGGATATTCTCAGCTCTGAAGAAAATGGAAGAAATTTGTTCTGATCTAAGCATGCCTATCATTCAAAGCCTGGAAAGTTAAAGCTTTGAACATCCAAAGTCTCATCTGTTCCAGTTCTTCTCTGGCTTTACCCAAGTCCCTGTGTATACTGTGATACTGTATAGGTGTAAGAGCAAATTTGACAATCAAATTAAATGGGGAGGCTAAATTCTTTTCTTTCAGGCTAGCACCTTTTAGGTAGAAGAGGAGCACTGCATTCCATATAGCTTGTGAAGAAATACCATGCTGTGCCTCCAGAGCGGACTCAAACATAAATCAGGAAGCCTTGCTCAACAGAGCATGCTGGGGGGGTTTGGGTTTTGGTTTTTGTGGATTTTTTTTTTTTCCAGACAGAAATGTAACAGTGGTTAGGACTTTTTTTAGGTCTTTCACTAGAATTTTACTTCAGTTACCAATCTTATGACTTTAATATGGACAAATTATAGACAAATTCCAGTATTTGGCAGTTTGTAGTAACTTTCAATTTTAACCTGTAAACCCGTATCATAGAAATCAGACCAATATATTTTCATAAGTGTCACTTCTAATAGATCTGTCTGCTTACAGTGAGATATAACTGGGTTCCTCTGCACCTCTTTCATTCCCTCCAATCCATCTGTCTACTTCTTCATCAAAATCAGAGATTTCCACCTCCAAATGGAAATGATCATCTCCCAGAGATCCCTTCTGGACCACTTATTCCATTAGTTTGCTAACCCCACCTGCAGTGCACAGCCACATAGAGGGGCAAGAAATTGTCCAAGTATGAGGAGGTGTAGAAAGAAGACAAAACATGGTTTGTGTAATGCTAGAGCTGAACTTAAAGCTGTGAAAAACATAAATATCATCGAATATGCTCAGATTTCAGCAAGCTTTTGTTGTTAAGTGTTTTGCTCAAAAGTGGCATTTCAGTGGGCTTAGAACTGTGTCCAAAATTCTGGGTAAGCTTGTCATTTTTGAAGGTGAGAGGGAGAAAAGACAAAGAGATGCATAAAGATAGATTACTTGCTTAAAAAGCCACCTGTCTCCTTTCTTTCAGTAGTTCATCTGGCAAGGGACTCATTCAAAATGCAAAAAACAAGGCTTTAGTTTCCTCACCTGCCGAAGGACATCTGAACGCATCCTAATTTCCCAGGAAGAATCCCTCATCACCAGACTGTTCCGTATCCCCCAGTGCAGGATGGAGGGAAAGGAAAAGTTGTTTTGTTGGTTTTTTTTTTCCCAATATCTCTGATATAATATGTTCTACTTTGTTTACAATATTGAAATATTCATGAGAGTGATGTCCTGCCTCTTCACTGCAGGGCTAAACACCATGATATAGAATTTTTCTCTCTGGGTTAATGAATATTTCAATATTCTATATAGAGTGGAACAACATCAACAGGGGGGAAAAAAACCAAAACACAAAGTATTTCCCAGCAGAGTATTCCCCTGTGCAGTAGCTGTAACCTCCTCCTCTGGGTTCTGATATCTGCAAGGGAAATGGAAACTGAACCCCAACTTTCTACCTCGTAGCTGAACTCTGCAACCATTGAATGATGAGGTGGTAGTTCCTGTTTGGGGCATTTTAAAAACATATTGTACCTATTTTTCAATTTCTTTTCCCCAAACAAAAAGGCCAAAATAGAAATTTAGGGCTTTACTATTTTCTTTTAATCATGAAAATCTGTAAATGCTTCTTATTAATTCATTGGGGCTTGCCAGGTTTTGTCCACAAATTTGTTACTTTACATGCCTTCTGACTTATAACTGGTGGGAAAATATCAGGGGAAGGCAAGATAAATTTGCAGCTTTCTAATGTGAAGACCAAAAAGCACTGTTTTGAAAGATAATGTTGGTAATTTTGAACTCCTGATGAAATAAGTTCAAACATAGTCCCTTTAGAAATGAATAGGCTTTTGGGTGGTGGGTTTTTTTTGTCGTTTTTTTGGTTTTTTGTGGATTGAGTTTGGGGTTTTTTTCCCCATTTACTGGTAGGTACAGAAATGTCACATGAAAGTTGTTTGGTCTGTGAACATGGGGAGCAGACTTTTCAAATAAGGACTATCTATTTCTGAACAAATGCTTTTCAGGCTGTGGCTGCTGTTTTAGAAATGACTTGCTGGACTTACTTCAAACCTTAACATAAAAATATCTCTCCTGGCTGTTCACCAAAGTACCTGAAATTTCAGCCTGTTGGGGGTTGTCCTGCCTCTGTTTTTTGATCAAAGTGGGAGTAAGAGGTTCACAATCTGGTTTGTTAAGAACAATGTCTTACAGCTTTAAATGTAGCCCTCTTAGGTTTTTTACCATTTTACCTTTCTGGTTAAGACGAGTTGCAATTCATGCCAAAAAATGCCCTGCCAGCATTGAGGCTTCTGTTTCATTGCTTTATTAGAGCTTGAGCTACATGATTAGCCTGAGGGATGGATTCACAAATAACAGCTGCTCAGCTGGGGTGTTCCCTTAATCCATGCCTCTCCCTTTCAGAATCAAAGCCATACCGAGGTAGGAGAAAATTATCTCTACCCTACAGAGCTGCATGGAGTGAGTAGGGAAGGGAATAAATGGGCACGTCTCTGCTGGAAATCTTGTAGAGGCTAAGATGAGACAACTGCACTTGGCGGATGGAACTACTCTCTGTTGACACATTTAATCTAAATTAATTTTTTCATCTTTATGCAACAAACCTAAACTGTCTGGGGCATTGGAAAAAGCAAGCCACAAAAAATAGCTGTAAGCAAGCTGCTGCATGAGCAGTACCTTGGAAATGCTGAGAATGTTTTTAGGGCTAGTTATTGTGCATAATAAAATTTATTTACCTTCCCGCATAGGAAATCCTGTGACTGCACTGCATTCATCCATTCCTACCTCTCTGAAACATTTTTCCTTATTTACTTAGTAATATTTTTCACAAGAAGAAGTATAATATAAAATATGGAACCTGATTGTTTACTTCTTTACTATGGTACAAATAGCAGTAGTTTCACTGAGCCCAGTAAACCTAAACCTCAATTGATGAAATCACTCTGGAGTTATTGGTTGCAGTAGAAACCTTCTGATCTGTATTAGTTGAAAAACTGGTTAAGTGAAACTGGTGTGAAACTATAGTAAATGAGAGGAAAACCAATGCCATTTGTATGCTGTTTTCATATCTACTGTGGTTTTCTGATACTGCTATGTGAAATAATTCAATGAGTATCTTACAGTCAACAAAGTAGAACCTGATGGGAAAAAATTTCACTTTTCTAGCTGTAATGAACCAAATTCCTTTAATGCTAAGACCTCTCTTTTCTGTCTGAAAGATTTTGGATGTGTTTGGGATATATTTGGAGGCAGTAAGAATTGTTGTGCTAATCACAGAAAGACTTTCTGTCCCTTGACCATCTGGGATTTTGAAGTCAGGCTCATAAGGTAGGGGTGAAATACAAAATTCAAGGGAAGAAAAACTTAACTTAATTCTTGGGCTATTGGACTTATGGGTATATTTACCCTTCCTGCACATGAGTGTGTTGGTACATAACTGAAGCTCGAGAGAAAGTTGAGGCAGCCAATGCAAGATAAATGGTTCCTATAAGAGTAACATGCCCAGTACTTTTTTGGAATTTTAAAGCATCTCTCTCCTCCAAACAAATTATTCTTGTTATTCTCCCTTCATTGCTCTAGAGCTCTGTTTTCTTCAAGAATGCAGAATACAATATGTCACTATTAGTGACATAGTGTTTTGTTTCTGCTGATTGTGCAGAACAGTATTTAGGGAGAAGGAATCAGGATTCTGTCCTTCCTTTTGCCTCATGGAGAGAATATCTGACTCCTTTCCCACCAAGACTTCACTCTGTGTAGCTATAAAAGTGGTGGGGTTACATTTGTATTTCATTTATTACACTTTGAAGCTTTGCACAGCTCAAAGTCAGGCCATACCCTCTGTCATCTCAAAGGGAGGTGGGTAAGAGCTGGCACACATCTGTAGGTCTGAGATGTGCTTGTAGGGTCCATGAAAGGCAATTGCAGAAGTTCAGACCTGAAAGGATAGGCTGTATGCCTGCCAGTCTGCCTCCTTTTTACCCAGTGTACTAACTGGTTTCATAAAGGATATAGCTTCTGCCTCTGAAACTCTCAGTATCACTTGTCTTCATGGTAGGTACATGGGTTTACCTTTTCTTCCTCAAGACGTATTAAAATTTTAATAGCTGACTTATTGATAATTTTTTCTCGGTACTTTCTACTGTTTCTCATTGATTGCAAGGTTTGGGTTTTTTTCAGTTTGAAGTTGGTTGGAGTTTTTTTTTTTTGCTGTGTGCCTGCCTCAGGAACAAATGCAGTGTTTGCCTATTTGTCTTCTGGTGCCCCATTGCTTTGGTTGTCACAGCTTGGTGCTCAGAGATAAACATATGCCTGACTGTCTGTGGGTGATGCTCCTGGAGGTAATTGCTTCTCCTCTGACTGAAAGGAGAGCTTTAGGTAACGAAGTGCTGCCTCAGAGGCGCAAACATTAAGGGCTGAGGTTATTCTAATTTTTAAATTTTATTGCTCCGAATTGGCGCGTTGAAACAGAGGAGTCTGACAGCGATGCTCTGGGTGCACTGATGGCAGTGGGAATTTTCACACTGGCATTAAGAAGATTCAGGACTCCTTTTCTAAGAGCTCAGGATAGTCCTCGCTGGATTTCAGCTATTTACCCATTGAGGCCTTATTTAAATAGAGATCTGTTTCTCTAAGTACCATTTGTCATAGCCAGGCATTAACAACAGAGAGACACGGAGCTTCCAGCAGCTTCCAGCATGCACCTCCCTCCTGCCCTGCAGCAGCCCCCCGGGGGTCTGTATGGGCATATGGCAAGGGATTGCCTTCTTCAGTGAAGCCGATTCGCCTGATCCTTAAATGAAATAACACCACACAGAGCAGGCTTGTTTAAGCTACATATTTGTTTTTTACTTTGCAGTTTACAATTACAGTGGAGCATATGGCAATGCAGATGAGCAGTCAAGGTCCAGACCCCTGGGATGAGTGTAGCTGCAGTCCTACCTCAGTGAAACCAAATGACTCATGCCAGAGATGACTCTGGTCCCAGGAGCCATCTGCTTCCTCGCTGGGGAAAGCTGTGTTGGCTGCACAGAGCCAGCTCATCAGAGGAGCAGAGCCCGGCTCAGCCACGTAGCCAGCAGCGTGCTCTGAAATGTAGGGAGCAGCACCACCAGATCTGCTTTGGAGTGCCTGCAGTAGTGCCTAGAAGTAGCTGAACCCAGGCTATAAATCAGTAGTTTTCTGCAATATCCTGGGGCAAGGGAATGAAGGAAAACAAGGCTGCTGCCAGAATGGTCACATTTCCTTGCACTTCTACTAAGAGATCTTTTCCTGTTGCTCAATGTGCTGCATTCGGTCTAGGAGTATCATGACAACAACAAAACTACTACTTCTACTAATTAATAATAATAATAGTAAAACCCCCTCAGATCTATGCTGTGGCTGGGGAAATTTGCATAGACAATTTGCATTTCAAAAGCATATTTGCTCTAATACTTAACCTTTCAAAGATCTACCTTTGGAATGGTATGTACCATAAAACTCCTACCAGTTGAAAAACCATTGCATGGGTTATCTGCCTGCTTTTGCTGCCCAAAAGAACTGTCTGTTAGCTCATTTTCTAGGGACAACTCCTAAGTCTGCCACGGTTTTGATCACGAGAGCTGTTTCTTTGTCCCCGTTCACTCTTGCTACAGACATCACTCTCCAACCAGTATTAATTCCTGTGCAGTTGGTGGACTGCGTCTTGTGCCACTTGCCCCAGCGGGTGTCAGGGGGCACCAGTTGTGTCAATGTGGTGTCACTGCTGTCCAGGGCAAGTCCACACTCCCGGTCTCAGGCTCTGATTTTCTCCACCACGTGTGGGAGAGGAAGAAAGGGCCATCAGGTGTTTCTTCCTCACTGTGTATGGCCTTACTACTCCTTTACTCAGTGCAAGTGGCTGGTGAGATGCAGGGTGGTGTGACTGAAGGCAGCTACTTTGAGAAGGGCCATTGCAATATGGGATTTATCCTGTGTTTGTCTAAATGGCAGCAACTGCTCCATGTTACTAAAGGACAGAGAGTGTCATTTTCAAAGGAGAAGGATGGTAAGACTATAAATCCTGTGGAATAATGGGATTTGTATGGGGGAAGTGTCTAATCCCTTTCATAATAAACAGGTTTATGGATGACAGATGTGGATAAATAATGAATACTTCTAATTCACAATCCAGATTTGAATGAGCAGAAGAAAATGCAGTTGCAGCTCTGACTGAATTTTAAACACTACTTAAAATCTCGGAGTTCAGCATGAAGAAGACCTATTTGATTATTCGCTTCTGTTTATGCTCTTTGCTTCAATAGTTTAAAATACTTATAATTTTGAAAACACAACTAAAAGCAGAGGTGGGCTGAGAACAAAGAAATGCAAACAACTAATCAGATTTCATGCTTTATCCAAAGTGTTCTTTAAAGCTGTTTCACTGTGAACACTCAAGCACAAACAGTTAAGTGTTAATTGAGTTGAATTGAGTGTGAATGCACATATCAGTCTTGTCGGCAGCAGCAAGGCCAAAGAGACCACAGTGAGGAATATTATATCCAGAGAAAAAATTAGTTCGAGAGGCACCCTGGGCTGAAAGAGTTCTCCAATGCATGTAATATGCTTGGGATTTGAGCACATCTGGTAAAGTCAGAAATTAGAAAAGGGACTAAATTTTTCTTATTAGGTCATCTACTCAATCTCCTTGTCAGTGTAGCATCCTTCTCGGAGATATTCCCTTCAGGGTTAACATTTCAGTGTTTTATTAATTCTAATTTGGGGATTTTATCTGCACTGACACAGTGAATAATTAACTCGAGGAGCTCCTTGCTGCAGGTTAGCCTTGGAGCAAAGTGCCCAGTAGTGTTTTAAAAGGGCCTGGATGCATTTGTTAATAGCATCTGCACCTGCGCTACTGCCAAATGGAACAGGGACTATCAATCTGCCACTACCTGGTCTCAAGACAATTATCTTAATGGTATGTTAGAGCTGGATTATAAGACATTTGTATCAGTGTCTAAAGCATCTCTCAGTTCACTTAGAGGCAGGAAATCAGGTTTTCTAACCAAGCTAATGCATGAGGTTTCCTAGGGTATCCATCAGCAGTGTAGCTAAACTGTCTGTGTCAGTGCCCCAATAAATATGAATGCAATCATGTTAAAGGTTGCACAGTGTGATTAAACCCGCTGCATGCTCAGCACAAAAGATGTCCTCGGACCAGACTCGCAGTAGATGGGTCACGTCTGCCGTGTGCTGTGGCAGGGAATTATAGAGAGGATCCCTGACCAGGGTGAGCTGCTCCCGACCACATGCCTTGCTGTAGCTAGGGCGAGGTGAAGGGCTGTATTCACACCAGTAATTTAAATGGTGTCAGGAAACTGTTCTAGGAACTGGAACTTGATCATTTGTGCTGTGGAAATACCAGCCCCCGCCACTGTTATGGCTTGACTCAAATTGGCTGTCTCTTAAACCTCCCCTGGGCAAGGTTTGGGGAACAGCAGAGGACAAGGCTGAGAAACGACTCTGGGCACAGGGACATGCTGGTGCAGGTGTGGCTTAGGGTGCACCATCCCCAAACCTGCAAGTGGGGAACTCTGGGCTTGGGTCCAGCCCTTGCACTGCTCGCAGCAGGCTTGGAGCATCCAGGAGCAGAGTGTGCAAGAAGCACAGTTTATGAGAGTTCATAGGATGATTTTTGGATGTGCTTGCTGTCAGGACAATGTTGCCACCCTCGCACACAGGGTCCCATGTGGCTGGTTCCTGCCTTTTTGTCTCTTCACAGAGCTTTTCACACTTGCTTGCCTGCCACTGCAATCCACCGTCTCCAATCTCTGGGCTTGTACCCATACAGATCTCTGTACCAAAGGAAACTATAGCTGCTGTTCCTTTGATCTTTTCTATAACCATGTCTGAAAGACACCCTTTCCAAAAGGGCCTATGCAGCCCAGGTCCCATACAGAAGAGTGTAACTCAGTAGTCAATCACATAAAAATCTTTAATTACAAAATATATGGTCTGTGTGTTTTTTTATGGATATGAATATATGTGTGTATGTACCTCTACTTCTCTCTCTCTCCACATATGTAGACAGGGAGGAAACTGTAAGTAAAAGCAGAAAAACTAACAAAATATTTGAGGTGCTTCCATGGCCTTCCCCTCCTGTAACAACTGAAGTTCTGAAAAATTTTGTGTCATTATCCCAACAATACTTCTGTGACAAAAGGAGAGGCAACAGGCAGGAAGAAATACAAACTGGTGAAGGAATGGGAGTAGATCCAGCTAGCCCAAAGCCTGCTCACCAAAGCACTGCAAGTGGCGTGTAATTGATCCACATACTCTTGGGTGTTGTAACTGAATAAGCAATTATAATAATAATAATTAAAAAAAAAGAGTCACACATCCTGAAGATAATATTTTACAGTTCATTTCAGGGGATTATATTTGAGATTTCTATTTAATAAAACCCCCTCAAACCTAATGTCATATAGACTAATGCGCAGGACTCAGAAAAATAGTTACTACTGAAGTGATTTAGGGTTAGTAACCCAGACCACCTACAATTATTGGACTGAAAAATGTCCAAATTCAGTTTTCAAAACGCTTCTCTAAGAGTAGCCTGCATGCCATATGTCTGCAAATGTTGCCTTCTACAGTACATACAAGGAAATCCAACAGTCTTAGAAAGCTCATATTTCATTTGATGCTGCTGCTGTGTTTATAAGAAACAGAAGAAAAATAATGATCTGATGGCAGAATATGATTTATAGCTCTATGTGTCAGAGTGGGATGAAAACCCTGCTTCCTGGCAGACAGTCCCTTGTCCTGCATCTTTCCAATCGATTTCAACGCGGTGACAAACACCTAAAAGTAGTGGAGCAAGAGCTGACTGAGTTTTCCATTTAGGAAAGGCTGGGAAGTGGCCAGATAACCTAAAAATTATTTTTGACTGCAGAATCTAGGAGCAGACAGAAGCATTTCCCTTAGCCTTCTGCATTGCATTTCACTTGTGACTACATTTTGGGTTTGTTTAAGGCTGCAATTGTTGACTTTCTACAGAGCTGACAGAGATGCAAAGCCAAACCAGCACCCTGGATTGGATCTTTTGCACGTGAAACTGCCACCAAATCTTAATAAGAAAAATACAGAGAGTCAGGGTTGCAAACAGTGACAATACAAGTCTCTAGAAGTCATTGAGGTATCCAGCCTTGAACCTCTGTCCAGGACTGAGACCAGCTTACACCAGATGTGATATAAGAACCATCAGAGGGGCTTTATTTCCAGTTTTCCAATGGAAAAAGTGTGAGACACATATTTTGAATTCAAATGCCCAGTCTTTGTTCTCAGCAGGATGATGATAATTAAACAGTTTCAGACAGGACAAATCACTTGCAAGCCCAATTTTTGACCTTGCCCAAGAGGTAACATCTAGCACCTCTGAAGTTCAGACTCTTTAAATATCTAAGACATCCAGAACCCAGCTGCCTTCAAGTTACTTCAGTGGGAGTTACATATTTACCTGCATTTAAAGATCTGGCTGACATGATATACAAAAATGGGACTTCAGTTCTGAAAGTTCTTAAAATTTTTAAAATCTGTTTCTTTTTCAAACTGTGAACCATGTAAATGTGGTTTGGCAAAACTTTGTCATAAAATGAAATACAAGGATAAATCCGGATTTTATTTTTTCATACTTTCCAGCATCAGTGGTAACTTTGGTAATTGGATATGGTTTGGCCCTGTTCCTAATTCTGACAAAGAGCAGAAGATACAAACCCATGAACATTTTTAGAGAGTATAAAAGAAATCAGCTACACCAGTGGCTGCTGCAGAGCAGAGAGCACTGAAGGGTCTTTTACCATAATATGTCAAATCTGGAGGAGGGAGACGTTTTCATGACTTGTAATCGCAGTTACTGAAAGGTGGGAATTTCCTTCACATTTTTTATTCAGGGCCTAAATCAGTGACTCTCACATGACCCATGGAAATGAACAGCTACCGGTGGATTAATAGAGTGGTTCCTGATCATCAGCTGAACTGATCTCTGTAGGCTGTGGTACAGTCACTGCTTCCTTAAAGTCCAAGAATGAGTAGCTCCCTTTTGAAAATAGTTCCCCACACTGACCCAGGGACACAAAAACCCTCTCACAACATTGTCAAAACAGAATAGACACCCAGGCTCCATTTATCTTTAATACTGGTGCTCCTGGTGCCTCGAGCCCCAGTGAAGCTGTGTATAAGATGTAAAGTACAAGGCCTTGTCCTATGTTCATACAATCCAACTAATCTACATTTCAAGATCATCAGTCACTGGAAATCTCTGTTGTCAGCTAAATCTGACCCTGCTCACAGATGATATTGTTGATGGTAGCTGCTCTCTGGTAACCTCTGCCTAAATCACAGATGCCATTATGCTTGGTGGTGTAAGCCACAAACCCAAAGACGTAAATGGCTTGAAGACAGAATTGTTATTTTTGTACACTGTGGTGTTTTCTGTAGGTCAGGGTGAGGGCATATCAGCATGGACCCTGTGGGTCAACCTCAAGCTCACTAAGAGGCAGTTTATGTTGGAACAAAACCCATGTATAAGGTTGACTAGTGCAGAGTGTCTGGAGGCATTTCCACAAGTTTTGAAAACCTTATTCCCACCCATCCAAAATCCTCCTACACAGAAACCCTCAAACATGCAAGCAAGCAAAACAAGGCAAAACAAAAGTAACAGATTGGATGTTTAATGTTTCATTTACTTTTTTATTCATTTGGAAATAGAAAAAGATTGCTAAAACATTGCAACAAACTTTCTGTGGATATTTTTCTTTGTATATTTCGCATTTTGTTTCCAGATGAACAGTACACCCTTTAATTAAAAAGGGTGGGAAATGCTGTCCTGAGGTCAAAGCAGTGATAAAAAGTGCGCAGCTCTGGATTCTGTGATGAGACACAGTTCCTCCATGTGCCAAAAGCCTATGTGTGATATTTGGCAAGTTGTTTTGCAACTCCCCTATATGTATGGTCATTGTGCTTCTTCAGTGTTTGTACATATACTTGGGGCATCAGAGGAGAAATGAATTACAAGCACAGTCTCATGTTGAACTGATCACAAAAGGATTAATGCCTGGTATTTGAGCCACTGGTCTGAAGTCAGATAGATCCAGCTTTTTAACATCTAATTGAGAACCTTTGACAACATGGATAATGATTTTTAAGAAGCAGTTTTTATGCAGATAAACTATAACTGATACCTACTAGCCTTGGGCTTGTTGAACTTTTGGGGGTGTCTTCAATAATTGCCAAAGGTAAGACACAGACCAAAAACACAGTTCAGGAAAATGTCACCATTAAAATGACAATATCTGATTATATGACTCAGTGGTTCAACTCAGATCAAAAACGGCCTGAAAATTAAACAAATAAATAATAAAAAGAAGGAAGGAAGAAAATATCTCAAATTTTCTTATTGCTGTCGGAAGGTGACTCATCTTGTTGGTTTAACGCAAGACCTCTCTGCCCCTGGGAGATTCCAGCATCACCCACTGGCATTGCTGAAGTGAAGGTCATGCCTGCCTTTCCATTAAAAATCCCTCTGTCTCCCTCCTTTCTCTGTTTCCCAGCCTTTTTCTGCCCAGAGTTTTATAACTCAGCTGTAAGAAATTGCTTCTGGCTGAAACTTGGCAGCAAAACTCTGATTCCAGGCCAGGAATGATCCCCCTCCCCTTCTGGTTTTCAAAACCCTTTTCTTTTGGTCAGATTTGAGGCGCAGAAGAGCAGAGTGGAGGGGGAGGCGGCGCGGGGTGTTGGGCACGGGAGCTGGCTGGCTCCGGCTGCTTTCATCATGCTTCAGCAGTTCTTTATTTTTCCAGCTGAAATAAGGGTGATTTCTGCATAATGTGGCAGGGATATTTTTGTGTATGTGTTTGTATTTAAGCATAAAATGGCTGAGTCATTTCTGCTCGAAAGCAATTTTACTGTGAGCCGCTCGCTTCCTTTCTGGTTCTCCTTCATTTTTTCTTTGTGTTAATGTTAAAAAGGAAGGTCCAAAATAACACTCTCCTCTTTGGGTCAGCAGAAACAGCTTCACAAATACTTGTGTGTGCATCCAGAGTGCTGCTGTAGTGTTGGAGCTGAATAGAAATATTGAAATGATGCTACTGATACCGTTGCAACAGCAGTGAATTAGGAAAGACCTCAAAGTACTTTAGATGATTTTCTTTGGATTGCAAGAGTGGTTAAAAACCCAGACTAAAATCACGTCTCATTGTGTGAAAAAGCAGTGAGGATAAATTCTGATTTTAAAGCCACCAGTCTAAAAAAAGAAGATAGAGACAAAAAACTAGGTGAGAAGGTTCAGGGGCTCAGGGTGATGACCTCCATAAGGTCACCCAGTGGCACCTTTTAGCCCTACTGCAGCAGCATGGGGAGCACTGTAATGTAGCCAGGGGCCCACTACTGGCATGTATTTTGTGCTAACGTTATATTTGTGACTGCAGTATTACAGGACCATGGCCGCTGTTGGGAGGGGCTCACACAGGGAGAGGTGATGTTGATGTTCGAGGTGTCTGCACAGCCTCTTCTCAAACGCTGTACGTGTGTGTGCTGAGTCTATGCCAAGCCCCAGCAGCTGGTTTTTCTGCTCTGAGCAGTTTGTGTCCCCAAATGTACTGAATGTGCACATCCAGCCTTCATGGGACTTGAAAATACTACTTTCCCCTGGTGCTTCTGTGGGGGTTTACTAGAAGGACAAAATTGTCCAAAGCCTGCTGTAACACAGAGCTGGGTACTTGAGGAGGATCAGCCTCGTGTGTCAGGTCATTCCATGGTGTAGCAACTGCTGACTTCAAGTTCACGTGTTCCTCTCTACACCTAGGAGTGTTAATCACAGAATCACAAAATGGTGTGGGTTGGACGAGACCCTAAAGATCACCAAGTTCCAACCCTCCTGCCATGACAGGGATGCCACCCAGTAGTTCAAGACCCCATCCAGCCTAGCCTTGAACACTTCCATTAAACCACATATCCAAATAAGTCACCAATTAATGACCAGTTGTGAAAATACAGGAATCAGTGACTTCCTACATGGTGTCAGAGGGCAAGGGACAAGCCCCGCTTTGCTGGATCTGTGTTGGTACTTTCCACACCTGTGAAAGGATCATCTTTGCTGCTGCTTGCCCAGCTCTGTCCTGTTGTCCCTGCAGCTGTTTCCTGACATATGAGTGGGACTGCTGGGGCATCAGCCTTTGTGCCCGACACTACACCTACTCCCTGCACTGAAAATGATCTCTAGGCTCTGTGGAAAAATTAGTATGTGGTCATCTAATTAAAGCTTATACACAGTGGGGCCAATTATGGTTGCCCTAGCAACTTTAGTTGTGGTATTTCCAAACTTCAGGCTTTGGGAAGTCCTTTGCTTCTGTTCAGCCTCTTGGGGTCTGTTTGTTCGCATCTATGTGTTTCCCTGTGCCTGTAATCACACCACCCTCCTCCTCCTAAACATCCCCATGGCTTCTGCAACCTCTTTTCCTCTCAATTCCCACACCATCTCCTCCCTGACACTTGGGCATGGAGACACATGTGGTTCTTGTTTCCGTTCTTTGGAACCATAAATATCTGGGGTGGAACTGGAGAGAACAGTTTAGTCAACCCCTGCATATGCTGCCCAGGGCACAGCCTACGTGGAAGGACCCACTGCCAAATCCAGCTGACTCAGCAGCAACTCTGCGAGGAGAGTGTGCATAAGGAGAAACCTTAGAGATTTTTGGGGAGAGCAGCAGAAAACATATTCTTGCTCTCTCAGTGAACCCTGAGTCAAAAAACCTGCTTCTTTCAGTGAGGGATGCAGCATATCCCTCAAACCACCACCATAGTCTGTGGTTTGAAATACCCAATTAAAGAGACTTTTTAAAAGCACTTCTGTATGAAGCCCTTATGCAAATTTCCCCATGTATTTGTTTATGCATATCTGAAGGAGTCTATTAACCTTTTTTTTTTTATTGTGTAACACCAAAATCTCCTGCAGGTGCAAGGCGTGAATGTGGTGGATATTTTAATCCACATGGCATACTTTGAAAAATGAGATATGTATGATGAGAAGCCGATTGTCTGCATTCTCCTGTGAGTAGTCTCAGGTAGCCATTTCTTAGAGCTGTCTCTTAGTTACTCCATGACTGCAGTAAAGATCTCTGCAGTCTTTGCTTTTGGAAGAGGCAGCTGTTGAAGACGTGAGGATTCAGTCTGGACTCATCCAACCTGAGTTTAAGCACTTTATTAATATATCTAGATTAGGGTCATGGTCATCAGAAGGCTTCTTCCACAGACAGTGGAAGTATCTTCAGAAAGTCATTGGATTTACATCCGGAAGAGACCTCTGCCTTCTCTTTAATGGCTGCACAGCTTCAGCACCTGATTCGGGTGCATTTGTTAAATATTTACAGAGTCCTCCTGCCCAGCTCATGTGCTTGGGCAGTGAAGGGGAAGGCAGCCTGGAGGGGAGCTGCGAGCAGACACAGCCTGACAATTGGTTTCAAAGCATGAAGGGACCCATTCCTGGGGACTGACATTCTGCACTTTGTTCATTTTGCCTCTTGCTCAGAACTGTTTGGGTTCTCGCTGGCAGACCTTCCTGTTTTGGGAAGATGGACTGCCAGCCTTGGGCCCTTAGAAATCGTGAGTCAGGCATCAGAACAGTTGTGTGACAGCTTTAAAAGCAAGGAGATGCTTAAAAAAAACAAGGAAAAAAAAAAAAAAAGAGGGAGAGATGGTTGTATGCTCCTGAGTTTCCTTCTGGTTTCTGAGGTTTTTTTGGGTTTGACTGAGGTTCATGTTTTCCAAGCCGTGTCTTGCAACAGGGAGATCTGGAAACTTCATTTTCTCCAAGAGAAAGCTGAGATTCTTGTGCAATGCATGTTTTCAGGAGGAGGGTCTTTAAGAAAAAAAATGCAATAATGTGAGATATAATAAAAAACCTTGAGGTTGGCAGTCTTGCAGGAGAGATGTCAGGCTGTGGCTCTGTGAGAACAACAAAAATGAGCCAAGCATAGAGTGTTGGTCTGAGCTTGAACTCTTGTGCTTATACTAAGTTGAGCAACGTGTCTTATGCCAGACTGGGTCCATAAGAATGTTGAATTTTCTCTTTTTCTATGTATTTAAGCTCATGAATTTTCCTTCACATCCCATCCAGAAATCTCAACACTGTTTTTGATTATTTAAAGAAAAAATTGTCACTAAACCAGTGCAGCACTGTGTGGGCAACTCAAAACTATTCCTTCTCCCTTATCAATTGACATTGGCACTGTATTTATTGGATGTGGGTTTAATATCCTTTTCCCTTTTCTTTTTTTCCAATAGGAGTGGCCAAACGAGCTATCCTCACTCAGCTCCTGTGTCACTTGTGGATGGAAATTTACAGCTTCTGAAGCTGAGTGGGGCTGAGACAGTGAGAGAAGAATGTTGGGATGTCACTGAGAGATCGTCCTCGTAGGAACTGCTCTGATGCCCAGTGCAAAACCAGAGCTGTCCCCACATGTGACCTGCTCACCTTTATCCCTAGCTTGCTGCAGGCTAAATTCCTGGTGGAAGGAGAATAAAGGGAAGAAAATGTCGTAGTTTAATGGGATTTAATGTTTCCATCGGCAGTGGTCAGTGCAGTGCTGTCAGACAGGAGAGGCAGTGATGCTGCACAGCCCCCGTGAAGTTTGCATCTGCATCCAACCCTACAATGCAGTACATCTCTATTAACAGCTCTTCTCTGGCCTCTCTCAAGCTGTAATTGGTAAAGAGCGCTTTAAAAGTGCTCCAATTGGCAGTAAAATTCTACTTTTAAAATATTGGATGATACGGCTTATTTGTATGTTTTGAACAATAGTACACGAGAAATTGTAGATGCTTTTGAGAAAAATTACATTGTGAAAAAGCCTCAGAGAATCTCTTCATGACCATTAGGATTTAATTGTGGAAGGCAGAAGAGGAAAAAAAGCAAAGGACAGTAAGTAATGGATCATTATATCATTATGACTCATGTTGCCTCAGAGGTTTTGTTTTCAGCTGGTGCTGTGTTTATCATTATTAAGTTATTTCATTATTAAATTTGGAATGACTTCTTATGGTAAATTTGGGCTTAAATATTACCAGCATGGTACCCATGAGATGTGTGTAAAACATGCACAATATTAATATAAAAAGATCCAGTAACGAGAATAGAAATGTTAAACTAATGTAGAAGTAGTTTTTACATATGTTACACCTAAAGATAGAGAAAGCCTTGGGAATTTACTGCGAAAAACCAAAATCTCATTATCTAAAAGGCAAGATATGCTGCCTGAAGAATAATAAAAATTAAAGAGGAAGAGATTTAGGGCTTCTAAAGAAAAAAAAGCCCCCAAACCCCAAGAACACACACAGAAAACCAAAACCAAAACAAAATACCCCAACAAATTACTACCTCCCCTCCAAAAAAAACCCCCACAAAACAACAAACCAAAATAAACCGAAATAACCAAGAAAAAACATGCTCTGAAAATTAAGAATAATAGAATGTGAAGTCCTATTTCAGTCTAGTTCTATAAAAAATGCTTTGCACTCTTGCCATTGTTTAACCCCTCAGCCTCATTTCTGATCTTAAAGCAAAGATTTTCTCTCTCAACGAATCCCATTTTGTGTCCTTCTTTATTATTTCCCAGCATGTATCTCCCATTCTTTGGTTTCCCCTCTGGAACGTCGCCTGTAAATTTTTTTTGGAGGAAAGGGACTGTCTCTCATTATGTGCTAAACAGAGTTGAGCACCACAGATCTCCAAAGGGTCAAATTCCCAGGAAAAGTTCCTGCCAAATTCTTTGCTGGTGGCCCATTTCAGTTTTCAGCTCAGGACTTCATTTCTTGTTGTAAATCCTGAGTCTGAAACTATCCTCAGGCTTCCTGGGAGTTTTGCAGCCCCACTGATGAGAGGTGGAGGTCAGACTACAGACAAATGGGAATGAGAGAAGGGAAAAAACTGGAACCGAGCCATGGGAGAGGCTGTAAAAGCTGTACAAAGGGGATGGGAGGAGTGAAAAATGGCAGATCTTCCTCACGGGATGTGATGTTCTTGTCCATCGTGCTCCCTGCTTAGTAGAAACTACCACCTCCAGCACCTCCCAGATCCTTCTTGGACTCCAAAAGTAATGACAGTAATGACAGTAATGCAGAAGCAGTAACAGCAGTAGTAGCAACAGTAATAATTAACAATAAGAATGATTTATCTTATTTTCTCCTCGGGTGAACCCAAGTGGACTCTCGCCGCGGTGCCTTCTGAGGACCTTCCATACAGTGTCTTCACAATAAGTCTTTGTGGCCCATCTTGTCTGTCAACCCGTCAAGCAAAGGCTGCCTCCATGCTAATAACAAGGTAAGAAGTAAAGAGGGGAGCAATAGCTCAATTATCATTCCAGGCACGTGGTGTAATTGTGCTGTTGGCTGCCGGCCACGCGGCTCTTGTGGCAGCAAACAGTGCTTTCCCTCAGCAGCCCCAGCCGCCCTGTTTTCGTACGGGCTGGGAAGGTCAGAAAAATCAATTAGCAATACGGGATGTTAACGAAAGCCAAGTCCAAATACAACTTCAGAAACACTTTTCTGAAAGATTAATGTATCTTTAAAAAACAAACGGACATCTGTGTCATTCCTCAGAGCCGCTTGTGTTCGCTGCTCCTACTGGAAAAAGCCAATGTTCTCAGTCTGTGCAGCTTCACTGTCTCTTGGCTGCCATATAGTCATATAGTCAGACAGGGATTGCTTAACTTGACGTTGTCCATACAAAACCCACAAAAATGAGCTCATCTCCAGCTGAGATGGTGTTTAGGAAGCAAACACACACCAAGCTGGCCGAAGACAGAAACAGAAACAAGGTGTGATCGCAGAGTCAGCCACTACAGACCCTGCGATGTGCAGGTCTGCCAGCACTGCCAGACCCCAGGCTGAGCGAGGGACCAGGCTGACACAGTTCAGGTTTTATAGTGAGACCAGAGAATAAACCTCCGAATTCTGAGGTTTATGAGTTATGGGTTCAATGTGGTACTACCTTGGGCAAGTCACCTTCCTTTTAGTGGTCTCTAATAGCGATACCTGGCAGGGGCATTGTAAAATTTAATGAAGTGCTTCACTATCCTACTGTTACAGATGCCGAAAACTATAAAGTGTCATTAAATTCATTGTCATCTGGCACATCACTCTTCAAATGGCTTAGTCTAAATTACACCTCTGCTTTCTAATATAAATATTTTATTTCTCTTATGCAGGAACATCTGAAGTAAAATATAACATCGCTGCCCACAAGCCTTATTTAAAATCATATATATATTTTAGATATTCACCCTCTTTTCCTCACTGTTTCCTTTTCTTATTATAAGGGAAATGATTTAGAACTGCAAAACCTACTTGAGTTATCCCCTGGGCTCATCTCTGAATTTACCTACCTAGCAGTATCATTCAATTAGAGTTCTGCATCTTAATAGGTGTTTTATATTTTAATGTCCTAACACTGACAAAATCACACTGGGCAAAATGACAATTTCTAATGACTCTCTGAGAAAACAACACTACATTTCCTAGGCTGGGACCATGATGGGAATACAAACCATGTCCGCTCCAATGACATCAGTGCCACTTGGAGGTCATGTTGTGTAACAAAGACAAGAAAAATCGCCACCCACATGATGTCCTTCTTCTTCCTGATACCCTGCAAAGACAAGAAAAAAAAAAATCACTTCCGTTATTTCTGTAATTTATTGAAGTAGGTGGGAATATTATTTCTAGTGAAATGAGAAAAGAAAGTTCAGGGACCTATGACGACCCAACCACAAACCACAACCTTTTAGGTCCCATCAAGCTGAGCAATGGTTGAAAGTGCCCATATGAGAAGGAACCTTGTTCTCAAATGTGGGGTCGCTGACCGCCCTGGAATGGCCTAGAAGAAACTTGCTTAGGGGAGAGTTTCATAGGAAAATCATTAACATTTGTCACTAGGTAGACGTTACGAGTACTGTGTCTGCTTGGAAATCTTTTTCAGAAGGATTCTTTCCCTTCATAATTTTATCAGGGAAGTATGGGGGAGGAAAAAAAAAAAAGAAAAAAGGTTTCCCACGTGTTTGAACCTTTTGATTATCATTCTTCAAATAGATCACTGTCTCAAGATGCTCAACAAGAGCAAAGCCGTTTTCTATCTCAAAGGCCAGAAAATGGTCATTAGGAACACAACTCCTTCCTGTAATGCAGGGACAGCCATGATAATTTGTTAAAAATGATATTATTATGGGCGAGAAATAAACAAAACCTGTATGTGACAGCTAATTATCTAACAACATTTGAAGTTAAACTACTTTTTCTTACCAATCACACTTGTACAAGGAGAGATCATCAGACTAGGCAAAGAAATGCAGAAAAAACTGAAAACAAAAAAAGGAGGAGAAAGAATTATCCCATTTTCACCCAGGAGAGTACAGACTGTCTATATTCTTTGGTGACCCTGGTGCAATTTGGTTTTGGTATGTCCTGTAAAACAATTGTTCCTTTAACTATAGCAAAGAGCAATTTACCGATTATCTGTTTCCTAAAGGCACTGAATGCTGAGTATCCTGTTCCATTTCCTGTCAGATATTCACATGCAATTAGATACAGGCAATGGGAATGTAATGTAAAATGGGTATTTTGTTCTGAAACATGGCGCTGTGCCTGTGCTCTTCCCCATCTCCCTGAGCAAAGTTCAAGTGCCAAAATGAAAGGCACGTTTAATGCCAAAGGTGATTCAAGTTCAGGCCAAAAATAAGTCCAGACAACTCAATTCTGAATTATTTTCCTTCTAAACATTTTTTTTTGGGAGGTGGGGAGGGGGCGTGGAGGAAATGGAAATATGGAAATGCTTCCACGTGTTTGAGGCTGAGACGCTAACAGAAAACCTCTTGCAAGCTATTCAAATATCAGCTGCTGTTGTGTACAAAGTCCTCCCTATCACTGTGGAATTTGGAAGAGGAAGCCAACAGAACAGCCAGATTTACAATGTACTTGTGGAATTTTCCAGAAGTTTTAGTTTTCTTTAAAAAAATATTAAAAATGCTGTGAGAATGTTCTTTTCTTCTAACATTTTTGCCTGGCTTCCAGGAAACAGGTTGCACACATAAAATATATTTACTGATATTTGATTTTGTATAATTGCTGCTTCAAGAAGACAGCCTGGGTAGCTTAAACTTGAAGTTATGAAATTATAAGTGAGCATTTTGTCTGAAATAATGTACACAGAAAAATCCACATTTGTATATTTGAAGAATTTTGCTTTTCCTGTATAACATTGAAGATCACCCCTAGACCTTTTCTCTTTTCTTTTTTATAATTTTTTTTTTCTTTTTAGACAGATCCAGTTATTTCAAATGGCTTCTGAGGAAAAGCAGTTGCTCACAATGATAGTGTTTTGAACAACATGTCCAATAGAGATGAAACATGAAGCCATGGACTGGCTTCCCAGCCCATTCAGTGTGAATTCTTGGATAAGTCCTTCCATTTGAATAGGCTGTAATGGCAGAATGGCCTAATAGACAGGGATGTGATATATGATATAAGCTAACCCTGGTCCTTGGAGTGCCCTCAAAATTAGATTTGATCGCATTGTGTTGGAGTAATGAAAAGGAGTGACATACCAGTGTTTTTGGCCTTAGCTGCTAAAGAAAGGTCCTGATGAAGGTGATACATTTGAAGTTTTCTGACCAATTTGTTTGAGCTCTGTGCAATGGAATATTTCAGTACAAAAGAGGCAGGGAGAGAAGAAAAAAATAAGACTTTTTTTATCAGGTTCTTCTCTTGCAGGAAAAAGTCGACTCTTCTGTTCACATGAAAAGACTGCTACTCGTTTTGTCTGAAATACAGGAATAGCTGGAATCAAAAGGCTTTGCACTTCTTGATTACAGTCAAGTAGGGAAACGAAAGGTCACAGAATCATAATGGATAAATGACTCCTCCTAAGGCCTTTGAAGACAAATGCACTTGCAGGCTTCTTGGGAAAGGGTAAACCAAGGAGAAGCTCAAATGCAAAATACTAAATGAACATAAACTAAGCATGAATGGAAGGTATAATGGCAGCACGAAAAACATGTTCTTGGAGTAGCCACAGAAAAACAGCAGACACGGTTACAGTCTGTGCAAGACTGTTTGAAAAAAGTGAAGCCTGAAAGCAGCTCCAGATATTACACAGTTGTGAAGGGTAAGAGGACAGTGGGAATTTCCATTTGCTGACACTGCAGAGCCCCAGGATTGGGACTAGGAGTCTTGAAGGAGGTGGCAGCAAGGACAGTCACTTCCCAGAGGAGTCTGTCTCTGAGACAAATGCCATGGGGTGCGACGGCACAGACACATACTCATTCGGACTCTCTGAGACACCTGCACCTGAGCTGCCTCCAGCAAGAAGATGTGGAGCTCTGTTTCATGCTGTGCTGAGCCAGGGTGAAGGTGCAATACTGAGCACTTGGGCTCCCAGCAGCCCCAGGAGAACCAGCCAGTTTGTTGGATCCAGCTTGTCTCTGGCTGGGTACTGTGAGTCTTTTAACTTCTCTGAGATTTACTGTCAAAGAGCCTCAGTAAGGAGACCTGCGAGAAAGCTTTATAAAAAATGATACATGAAAGGAAGATAGAAATCTATTCACCAAAATGGAATAGTGAGCGTGAAACAAAAATTCATTAAAAATGTATGACCAGAGTAATAGGACTAGCTTTGTTTTGGCATTGGCAGCCTGCAGAAAAAAAAAGGAGGGAGGGAATCATATTACACAGATGAAAAGGAAGGAAGGCAGAAAACTGGATTAAATAGATAGCTATACACTTTAGTTCTAAGGATTATCTTTGAAAACCATATAAATTTAAGAACATTAAAAACCAGGAATGCCAAAAGGAGCAGTTGAATGATGCAGAATTAATTAAGGGGAGAGAAAGACAAGGACAGAAACCACTTCATAGGAAACAGAAATAAGAGTGTGAAATCTGCTGACTTCAGTGAAATCAGCATCTGGATCTCCTTGCCAAGAGAGAAGAGATATGAGCAATTATATGGAGACTCTACACAGAATACACTGCACTGTTATTTTCAAACTACCCTTGCACAGTCCTGAGAATTGTTTCCCAGGCTTTTGAGATCTGAGGCCCCCTTCAGGACGATGCAGCCACCCACCTCCCTACCTTGTAGCTGTGGCAGGTGTTGTGCCAGATGTTTTCCCATTGCCATCTGCCCTACCCACCCTCTCCTTCCTGCTGTGAGGAGGGCTGGTGAACTCATGAAAGTACTTCAGTATTGTGACACTTGCTCTGATGTATTTGGGACAAGTAAACAACTAATTTTGTTTGTTTGTTTGTGGTTTTTTTAAAGAAATTGCAAAACAGTCATCTGTATTTCTTAGATGGGAAGGCCTCCTCTAGCCTGACCTGGAACATGCTAAAGGCCATAAAACTCCACAATTTCTTCACTAAGCACAACACACCTCTCAGTGTGAACTGTTGTTTCCCATTTGTTTTCTGTCTCCTGTTTGCTTCTGCCTGTCAGTACAGTGAAGCAGAAACATTTTACATGGCAAAAAGTCAGCTCGGAAGGAATGGGCCAGTAAACCTGGATTATAGCTACTGCCAACTGGTGGCTTCTGGAGAACTTCTTTGGCCACAGTCACTATTAGCTTGTCGTGTTCCCTGGTGCTCTGAATAAAGCAGGGGATTAGAGGGAGGCGTCTGTGAAGAACTCAAGGCATCCTATTATATTAATCTTTCATAAGGTGTTGGGTGGAGCAGCCTCCCCTCCCTCTGGGCTGCCTCTCCACTGCCCAATCGGGGAGCACCCTGGGGCTGGTTAACCACCCAGCATCAAGGGTGGAAGTGATCAGACACTCTTTGTGAGAGATGCAACCTCCACTCACTCGAGTTAGCCCATGATATGTGAGGTCATGGCATTAAATGGTCTGGAAAAAAAGCATCTGTCCCTCTCTTTTTTGCCTCAGCAGAATATAGCACCCCTGTGCCCTTTGCTGCCCCCTCCTTCACACAGCTCCATTCACTTCTGAGTTTTGTCAGGATGGTAGATGATTATTTTCTTAATTAAGTCATAGCCAAAATCCAACTTTGTTCACATGGACAGAGAAGATTAAAACAGAACAATTGAGGTTAATAACACATTACCTCAGTGTGAACTTCAGAAATTAGCTATCTTGATTCCAAAATACCTTGGTAATTCTTTGAACGGATTACAGCTTCCTTTTAGGAGAGAAAACAAACCTAAATCCTCCTTGGCTAGGTTTAACTGTGTGTCACATTCTGCAAGCTCGTGTTGAGCCAAAACCCCCAGGTTTGCTGTAGACAGATTATAGAAATTAGTTAAATTTGGAGCTGGGAGCTGAAGTCACTGCGTGACTTTGAGCTGGTACTAAAGTAGCCGGAGGATGGGGAGTGGAAGCAGAGCAAGTTTTAAAAGCTGCAGCAGAAGTGAGTTGTGAATCCAAGGAAAATGTGAATCCAAGGATAACAGCACCCGTCCTCAGATCCCCTCTGCCGATGTTTGCCCCGTGGCATGCAAGGCCAAAGTCAGTTATCCACCAAAGTATTCTCAGTGAAAGATTTTTGGCCTGGCATGGACTGCTTGGAGGTCATAGAAACACTGCATAAGATTTTTCTGCAATAAAAGATCCTAGGGTCTGTGTCTGGGCAGGGAAAATCAGAAACAGGCTGGGCTTTAGGTATTTAAATACCTAGGGACTACCATGGTAGGGACTAGCATAGTCAACACCCAGCTTAATGTTACCTGCTCAGAGTGTCTTAAGAAGAGCAGATTCCTTAGGGTCAACTCCAATCCTCATCTTTATCCTGGAAACAGAGAAGTAACGTCCTTAGCCTTTCCTTGCAGTGAGTCCTTGTGATGAAGTGGCCCCTGGAGCTCTGTTGGGCTGGGAGATGTTTCCAACCTCTGCTCCACCTGTTGCCAGTGTGGCTCCCAAAGCAGCAGAGACACTCAGAGCCTCTGCAATGAACATCATCATGGTCAGTGTCCAGAGAGGTGGTTGGCAACAGTCAGAAATAAATGCACAAGGGCATGATTGTTTATAAAATAACACAGCTCAGACACTCCAATCCAAACCTCGCTCCTCTTTTGCTCCATATGCAAGGATAGACAATGTTTTTATTTTATGGAGTTCACTAATGAAATAAACAAGACAGGCAAACAGTGAGGAACCAGGGTTTGGTTTTATTCCATAAGTTAGGAAGGATTGAACCTATTGGTTATCAGATTTATTCCAAACCATTGTCCCAGGTGTAAGGCCTCAGACCAATGCAGTAATTAGTTTTGTTCCACTTTTGTCCATGTAAATGTCCCAAAGTATTTCCAGAAAAAAAATCAGTAGGCTTCCTTAAGTATAAATTTTGATGAAATCACTTTTTTTTTCCCCCAACAATTCACTCTGTGCTCCAAGCTTGACTTAGAAAAGCTTCCTGGAACTCTGAACTCCTCTGTTCCTGCTCTGCTCTCTGGGGCATGGCCTCCTAGGAAAAGCATGTCTCTTCTCCAGGAAGCTTTAGCTAAATCAGAGTAGGCACTTTTGAGGCAGAACTATGGAAAATTGGACTAGCATAGACTAGAAAAAAATTATTTTTTTTTTTTTACATATATATACACATAAGCATGCATATACACATATACGCACATATATATCTCCATATATATATTTTCATATATATATATACATAGCTATATATATAATATTTACTTCATTCCTGCTTAAAAAAAACTTTGCCTGTTTACCCAGGAGGCTGATTGATTCATTCTGATGCAATCTGCAGCAAGTATTTGAACCTCTAAGAACTTAAAACTTAGTGGTATTTAGAAACTTTTTCATAGCTCAGTACTTGTGGTGTTTGTAATTGCTGCTGGGATCTCTGGTGGAATTTGTACATTCTGGCAGATAAAGTGCTTTGAAGCTCTAATTTCCCCAAACCTTAAACTTGCATGGAAATCGAATGTACTGTACAACAAGTCTGGCACTGATGACACCTATGTAAATTCTATAGCCATGCTTGAAATCAATGAAATTAATCCTGATTTATTTTCATACCTGTGAAATAATAGCCAGGCATGTAGTTATACAATCTTTGCAGCAATTAACTATTTTGTCAGATCTTGCTGTGATCAAGTAGGAAGTCAGAGAAAGGACTGTGGTTAATTTTCTGTTTTCCTTGCAAAGGCAACAATTAGTAGAGACAGAGGTTCATGAATAAATAAAAAATTACTGCTGGCTTTTCATATACATATTTAAGACCCTTTTATGATTTAAAGGAAGTGATTGATTTAGACCTAAATTGGAGTCTGTGTTTTGACCATATCTGAAATATCTGCACTGAACTTTGAGCTCTACTTCAATGTGCAAAGTGATTAACCACAATTTAAATTCTATATTGCCTTAATTCAAAACACTTGCCTACATGTCAACAACCTTATCTAAACAAACACTTTTTCCTTTTTGTTATGACTTTTCAGAAAATGAGAAGGAGAAAGATTCAGTTTTCTGATGAAAAGCAGTGTGTGGAATTTGGTACCATTTAGTGACAATAATCTGGGCTGTTGCCCTTCCACTGAGTTGTCGTATTCCCAGGTGGGATCCTGGTGTGGCTGCAGTCTGCGGGGAAGAGATGAAAATGCTTTTGCTTGCATTTTTGGGACCAAGCCAGATGGCAGAATAGCATTTGGGTCAGGCACGATGTGACAGCTAACAGTGTCTTGCCGCCCCTTAACCTGCCTCAGTCCTTGGCCACTGAGGGACTTGAGGACATGCTTAACTTTTTGCTGTTAAAAGTGCAACTTAGGCATGTCCTCAGGTGTTCCGTTAATCAGAATTGGATTTCATCAGGTGTTTTGCTAAACTAGTGTCTAAGATCTTTTGATTGCTGTTGGTAGGACACTGTCTGTAAGCTGTGCAACAGAGGTCCTGTCCTTTGAAACTCTTGTTAACATTCCCTTCAAAATGACTAAAGGAAGGAACAAATGTCCAGACTTCTCCAGGACTGGGATTTTAATAATTATTTTTGTTTGGTTTATGTGTATAGTCTATTAGATATTTGCAAATGTATGTAAATGTTATAAAGCATGGGACTGTACCATAATGATCAAACCCATAAATATTTCAGATGCTCGTACAGTAGAAGACATTCATCATGGCAGTGAAATTGCAGTCAATTTTTATGTCAGCACAGGCTGACTAGGAACTGATGGCATGTTGAGGATAGTTGTTCACCTCATACTCCATAGATTGCCCCCAATTACTGCCTTAAAGTGAGCTGTTTGCTAGATAAATCTTTACCATCTCTTTGTTTTGACACTGTTACTTCAATGCTTCATCTGTCTGTCCTCTATTACATTTACAAACAGGGAAAACAATACATAATCTATTACTCTCCTGAAGACCCTGTTGTTGCATTAGAAGGATAGGCATAATTGCCTGGGTGTATAAGGGGTGAGGAGGGTGTGAATTTGAGATTTCAAAATGTCCGAGTGCCAGCCTAGTATAACTTGTGCCATGTATGGAACATAGAATTCATCCTTTAAGGAAAAACCAGAACAGCAGCAGCTCTTTGAAAGTGAGACATGACAGTGGCAATAACCATAGTTTTAGTTTGTCTTTACCTGCAGGGTCACGGTGGGTGTCTCTGGCAGCTGTTAGTATGGGAAGTGTAGTTTTCCCACACAGACTTTCCCTTCGGTTGTTTTCTATCCCTTCCTCCACTTTTAACAGCATTCTTTGCTCACGGAACTTTACTTTGCCTGAACAAACCCTGATGCTCTGCCCACAGCTCAGCTGTGGTGGGGCAGAGGCAGCCGCTGTGCAGCTTCTGTCTGGCACCGTCATCTCATGACTGGGGGGATGTCAAGTGGTGTAACTGGAAATTAGACTGGCAAAACAACTGTTCCAGCCTTCACACTTCCCCTTCCTCCCCTGCTAAACCTACTCCTTCTGACTCAGCAACGGTGAGAACCGTCCCCATAACTGAGTATAAAAATACACTTTTTCTGCCTCGATTCAACACATGAGGCAGTGGGAAACAGAATGAAAAAGTTTCAGATGCTGTAAGCTTCCTATGTCTCCTTTCCTACGTAAACCAAAGCACTGAGTCTGTAGATAAGAAAAGAGCCTGCTGGGATTATGGTAAAAATTATTCTGTTTGTGCTGCTGTTCACTACGATGCCTCAGAGAACCCTGATGGATCATGTACTTGCAAAAAATGTTTACTCCATAGAGAAAACTTGAAAATATTCTCACTGATTACTGCCCATAATGTGGCTACTTCAGTAGCTCTGGGTATAATGAAATGGTTCTTGGTTAAAAAAAAAAAAAAACCAAACAACAAAAAAAAGAAGACAAGGATCTGTGGTCTTTGTCTGCTCTGATTACATTAAGAATGTAAAATTGTGGAAATTTACCCACAAAAAAAGTCAGAAGTTCACTCAGCTGGAGACATTAGAGACGTGCCAAACTCAAAAGCTGATACCCTAACTGAATGAAAATACATAAGAATTCTCTGAATTTCAACTAATCCCTATGAGTATGTAAATCCAAACAACCCTCACAGGTGTCTTCCACTGTCTTCCATGTCTTTAACTCTTTGCTGTTTTCATTGAGGTGGCCCTTTTTCTGCATCTCAGACCAGACCCACCACTGGACCTTCACTAGGGTCCTCTGTTGGATTTAGGTGGAGCTGGGATATGCCCGCCAGAGTTTGTGGAACCACGCAGGCAACATTTTGGTTCACATGTTGCTGCTCAGGACTTTTTAATCAACACACAGGCTGCAGGATATGCAGGAGGTTGGCTGGACGTTGGAAGGCAAAGTAGGCATGGGTATAAACATGTACTCATATGCAACATTTTCAGTGTTCCACAGACTCAACTAATGAGACTTGGGGGCGCACACTAAGGCCAAGTGAGGAATACCTACTCATTCCAATGACTACATTCCTAATGAATAAATAATATTTGTCCAGGAAAGGAGAAGGAGCTTGGCTGAGTCTCAAGCCTCGTTGTTTGGACTAGGGCTCATATTCCTACACCAATAATTATACAGAGAATGCAGAATACAGAGGATGATGAAACACAGTCAACTGAGCAGAGCAAATGGACTGCTAAAGTAGTCAACCAGACAACTGGGCAGCCAGGTCCAAAGATGAGTATGTATTTGGGGCTGGATGTCCTGACTTCAGCAGGTGCCCTGACAATAGCTTATTGGCTTAGGAAAGGGAAATTGGCTTAGGAGGGAAAACATCTCTCTTTCTCTTTGGCGTTTTGACCAGAAATCCTATCCTACCATGGAAACCTTTCTTATGAAAATTTCATCAAAACTGGCATATTCCCAAGAGAAGTCTCCATTTCAACAAACTGACATTTTGCAATGATAAACTATGTTTCTGGAAAATGGCCAAATAACTCTACTGCTTGGCACCTGTTTAAGTTGCTAAATATTGGATCAAGTGATTCACATTACTGTGGAGCACCATAGATTTTTTTCCTTGTATGAATACTTGGAACAAAGGCTCTCTTTTACAGTACCAAAGAGCACTCGAAGCAGAGTGAGAGCTCAGGGGTGATCAGGCCATCAAACACAGGAGACTCCCACTGAATGATCAAAACTCTCAGGCTTTGCTTGCCCCAGATGAAGCCCTGGAAACAACGTCACCCACCCCAAGGTACATCGGTCCCTTTCTGCTCTCACTGCCACATTACCCTTTAGAGGTTTCTGCACACCCTCTTGTGATGAACTTAAGGGAACTTAAACTGGTTTTAGAAATACAGTCCAACCTGTTTCTGTGAAAGGTGGCTTGGTCCACCATGGCTTCACAGACAGCTCTGTCCACACAGCTGAGAAAGTCTAGCAACAGGTCAGGATCAAATACAGGTGGGAAAAGGGGCAAAGCAGACTTATGGGGGGCTTGTGGCTGGAGGCAACCAGCAAACCTGTGGGGCAGAAGACCAAAGCTAAATATTGTGACATTGCTTCTACCTCAAGCAAGTATTTGGTGTAAAAATTGGATTCAGCCTCTTCTTTCAGGCTGGATTAAAACTCACCAATGCCCACAGAAATCCCTTTTACTGACTTCGGGAGTTCTGGTCTCTAAGTTATTCTGTGTTCTACTCTCTCAGTAAGAGCTGAACCAAATTATGTTTGTTTGTAGTAGGACAGAAACAGCAAATCCCTGAGGATATTTTCTTTTCTTCAGAGATCATGAAGATTTCTCACTCAGATGGAAATCTCAATGGTAAGATTCATCCTGATTTTATGTATCTAATGTCTTACATAACTAATGACGAGGCATGAATCATCTCAGCTACCTGAGATGTCTGGTTTGGGATGGGACGAATGGCACCCCAGGCAACATTGGTTCTGTTGATTATCCCTCATCTGGCCATTACAGACGAATCCTCTCCCAAGTGCTGGAAGTAAAAAAGAACATCTCTTCACAGAGATGGCATGCTAACATTTGTGCCATGATGTTATTAAAAAAATACCTTGAGGACTGAGATGGCATACCTTTGAAGGGATGAAACATGGCTAGCTTGAAATGCTTTTTGTCTCTGTTTATGCACACATATACCCACAGGGCTACTTAAAATACATAAATGCTGAAAGTTCATTTTCTTCCATAATTGGTAGATGCTTCACTACAAAGACTCAACTCTTTGAGCCTGACACCCTTTAGGTCACTTACGTGACTGCAAAGTGAATGTTTCCTCCTGTTGTGAGTTTAACATCTGCTTAGCACAGCTGTGAATGGCCACATTTAGCACAGGGTGGCAGAGAACTGAGTCCTTAAGAGTTTTACTCTCTTTGACTGCAGGTTTTTTATCCCCTCGGTGCACAACTGCAGCAAGGGATTTCAAACAATCAAAACATGTACTTAACCCAAGGAAACTCTGAGGAGAAAAACATTTGCTTTGATGGTAGAACGTGTGACTCACTGAGCACAGGTCTGACAAAATCAGCAAGAAATCATGAGATACATAAATACAGGTGGATTTGCTTCCTCCTTTCTCCCATTTCAACAGATACAAATGAAATGTAAATGGTTATTAAAATGAAATAATTTTGTGTGGCCTTTAGTGGCCGCAGGGCCGTTAGAGGCTAAAGTTTTTTATTTATTCCCACACCATATGGAAGATAAGCAATGTCACAGCAGGATATGGTGCTGTGGAAAGACCCCCTGCCATTTCCAACTGGTACCCTGAATCAATATAAATCAATATAAATTCATTGACCTCTCTGCTGTGGCCATGAATGTGACTTCTTGTGACTTGGGTTGCTATTCACTGGAAATGGGACTCTTCAGGGTGGCAGAGTCTGCAGTGATAGGACACCCCACCGAGCAAGAAATAAATCAATGGCTTTTCCATGGCTGCTTTTCTCCTTCCCCACTGGTGGGATAATTATAGTTTTAAATTACTGTTATTACTTTAATGACCTGTCACTCATTAAGGAGAATATTGTGAGGAGATTTATACTGGTCCTGGCAAACAGCATCTCTCTGGCCCACCTCAGATGCTGGAGGCTGCAGAGACCCAGCCTGGCCATTGACAAAGCCCTCATCCTGGTGGATCTTAGGCTGGGTGAGTTTCTTGTTCTCTCAGAAGTTTTCAAGGGCATCCCAAAATGCAGAAGTTAAGGTCTTGTAGATAATTGTAGGCCTTATAGGCATTTTCTGCTCAGACAGAATGAATACTGAACAACTAAACTCCTATTCTGGAACGTTACCACAGAAACCAACAGGTTTTGGGGGTGTTGGTAGGATGGAGATTTTAAAAGATATTTTTTCAGTGCTTTATCGCTCTCTTTAAATTTTGGCCAATAGAGTGAGTCCAAGGTAGTATGTCTGCAGAGAGCTGTGACACTGAGAAGAACCTTGTGCTCTTCTGTACCAAGGAAACATCATGAGAAGGTAAAAAGCCCTGCAAAAGGTCGTTGAAGAGAAGGCAAGGTTGAGGTTCTTTTTGTCTGAGTATGAATATGTCACTTACACCACACAGAAGTCAACATCGGGGTTAGTCCTTGTGTCCTGACAGGTTGCTTTTCAGATTTGACGTCGCTTCCCAGGAGGAATCAACTGCCCTGTGGAAACGCCAGTTTCATTCCACTGACTACAGAGAGAGGCTAAGCAGTTCAGCTGCAGATGTCTACTCTGAAGCCCTGAGAGAAGCCAAGGCAGCATTTAATATACCGAGAGAGCCAGCAGAAGCAGCAGTTTATGGAGGTGGGATCAGGATCTAAGCTAACACTATTAGCACCAACCCTTTGCCGAGACTGTGTTGCAACATCATTTTTCACTGCAAGAACTTGTAGAAAAAAGTCCCACTGTTGCAGCTGAACTCTCGCAGTAGCTCCCTGCGATGGTGACGATCAATATGTCAAATGCAGGAAGGACTGGAGACTCTGGGGGTCCCAGAGTCAAATGCACAGTCACTTTCTGCCCGTCATTTTCAGCAAAGACTCCAAGCCAGGTTAATGACTGGCTTATTTCCAATTAGGAATTTGTAGCAGTTGAGTCATTGCTGTCATGGCTAAGTCTCAACCTGAGGGAAGTTTTTCTGGGAAGGAAATCTGTGTTAGTAACTACTGAAAAACCTCAGCCTCAGCAAAAATGAAATCTAATTTCTGGGGGGAAAAGTAAGGGTTAAACACATATGGCTATTGTGATAATTCCTTTGTTACACTACTTTCTTTCAGAGTCTGACTTGTCCTGCCCTTGGGAATGACTGGATGCCTTTTCCTTGGAAGTCAAGGCAAAAAATGTGAAAGTATGAGCATAAAATGAAAAGCTCTTCTGTCAAACGATTAGTTCACAGAGAGAGTGAGGGCAGTGCATCCCAAACATGTAAATATCAATGGGACCTCTCCAATATGCCTTGATATGCAGTTGTACAGATCTATCAAAGGTGTTATAGAGACAGCTAAAGTGAAAAGAAAAAACCTGAAGTTGAGTAAAGTAAAAGTCACAGATCAAACCTTATTAACGCCTGTCACTTAGAACACCCACGTCAGAGGAAGAAATTAGCACCTCTTGACACAAATCCCACGTGTATGAAAAGCAAGTAAAGCACAAGAAAAGGCATAAAAAGGGATGAATATTAAAGCAATCACTCAAAAGGAAGGATTCATCTCTTGCTCTTAACTACGCATGAAGCAAAAAATAAAATGCCTATAGAGGAATTTTATAGGCAGGAAAGCATCTGGGTACACCAGGGAGCAGAGTCAAAGCGTGGAAGCTGTGAAGAACAGATGAAGAACTCAGTTTGATCAAATGTGGATGATTAAATATCAGTGAACTGGGAAATAATGAATACTTAGATGAGTAATGGGGCTAAACACTGATTAAAACTAAACACCTGTTTAGAAAGAAAACCAATCATTTTAAAGTACCAATGAAAAGAAAGATACTGAATTCAGAGCAGTGACATATATTGCTGTGAGACAAAGACCCTACGGTACTCTGGTTGGATAGATAACAGAGGTAAATAACTTACAAGTAATGTATTCAAGGGATGAGTGTGTTTGATTTTCACTCTTCTTCAGTACAGGTCAAAAGGACTGGAGTTTGCAATCATGTTGATGGAAATGAAAAGACCAGAGGAGAGATAGGGAAAAGGAGAATTGTTCTGTGTCTAATTTACTGTGAGGTGAGGGAACACATTGTGATTAGGCACATAGTCATCTTTCACTGTTTTGCTGCTCTGTACAGGTGCCGTAAAAATACTGATGTCTGGTTATCTGCTAACTTTTGGTGTCTATAAATGTGCCATTGCCCCTTGCTGGCAGCAATGATCAAGTATCTGAAATCCTCCTGATCTCTAACAAGAGATGCACATCTCTTCCATGCACATCCCACCTCTGCTGGTCACCCCACTCTGATTGGCTTTATAACCCTTAATATACACAAATCAATAACCTACTGAGTTTGGGGTCCCACAGCCTCTGGGAATCTGTTTTTCCAGCTTGTCTCATCTATGTTTGCTGGAATTCTCCCTCATCCAGCCTGACTGGGCTCATTTTCTCTGACCATGTGAGGCCAAGGATGAAAGCATGTATGCCATGCATGTATGTGCCTCTGTGAAGGGAAGGATGGGACTGTACTTTTTTCTGACAGAGGTACAGATGCCGCAGCCTAATCACTCTGTTTCTCTTCTCCTCTTATACTCCTACCCTCAGCAGCAGCTAGAAATACTCCAGAGACTGCAATAACCTACGCTGGCTGGGAATGATGCCAAAGTGGCTGTTGGCTGAAAGTTGCTGAAGTCTGCTTCAGCCTGGCCTTTCATACCCTCTGTTCAACCCCCCTAAACCCTGGGGGATTAGTACCCCTCTGACTCCCATTATACCATCCATCAAAGAGCTCCCCACATGAGGGTAAATCTCAGCTGGCCGAGGAGAGCTGGAGGTGAGGCAGCACAAAGACCTTCATTCACTCCCCAGTGGAGGCTCTTAATTTTTTAGGCTTGCTGACTGCTTATATACAGAGTGAAATGCTCAAAGTGACTACTTCCTGGGATTAAGAATTAAAACAAACATGTAAACAGAGAGGCAATGTTAGCATGCTTCTGCCCTGCTATTAAAAACAGTTTTATGACCTGAAAATGGTACACAACTGATTTTGGCAGGGATCACTCATCTAATCTCTTCCACACATAAATGCAGCTGTCTTCTTACAGCATTAGCTGTCACCATGGGACTCTGTCTTTATTTTCTTCAACAGCTTTTTAGTGGGCTCTTTAGCCCTAAAAATAAACAAGCTTTCCTGGGTTTGTCTCCTCATCTCCCATGTGCAGGTTGCTGCATGGTTCCCGCTGGCTGTTTGGAGATTTATATTCCAGACCTCTGTAAAGACCTGCCAAGTGGCAAAATGAGATTAGAAGCCAACAGATTAATTATGGAAGTTACTGGGTGTTTGCAGAAAAAGGACCACTGTCTTCTACAGAAAAATGGGATCTGATCTTGCTTATCCTTTTGCGTTTGATCCCAAAATGGTCAGCTTCTTGTGGGGGCAGGACCTTCTACACTGGGACTCCTCTGTTGGCCAGGGGCCTCAGGACCAACTCTGTTGCAAAATACGGAGAAAAATAAACTGATCAGAGTCTCTTTGTGCACTCGTCTCAAATATGGAAACTCATTCCTTTTTGCATGCACCTTTGGGTCTCTCCGAGTCAAAACTTTTGTGCCAGTAGAACTACAATAGCATAGGGAGAGAGCTACTTCACTACCAGAGTCCAACGGATGAATTTGGGGGATTTGATTTTTTAATTATTGCACTTGGAGAGTTGTATTACATGAAGAACCCTGAATCACAAAATGACAAAAAATGTCTAGACTGGAAGAGACCTATGGGGATCATCTAGTCCAAGCTTCTGTTGAAAACAGGCTTTAGATTAGGTTATCAGGGCCTTGCCAAGTCAGTATTTCCAGTGAGGAAGACTCTGCTGCTTCTTTGGGAAATCTGTTTCAATGCTGAATTGTTCTCCCAGGGACGCATATCTTTTACATCCAGGAGCAATTCCTCTAGAAGCAATTGTGGCCATTGCCTACTGTCTTCTCACTGTGCAACCTTGTGAAGAAAGCACCTACATCTTCTTTATAACTACCATTAAGTGCTAGAAGTTTATGATTAGGTTCCCACTCACCTCCCCCTCTCCAGGCTGAACAAACCAACTTCTTTCAGGGTTTTTTATATGCCAAGTTCTCCAACCCTCTATCATGCTGATGTCTCAGACCGTCTCAGACTTTTTAGCAGCTCCAAGAAAAACTGCATTTGTCTTTATCTCTGCTCTCATCTTGGCACTTATTGGCCATGTAGGGTCAGGCAGAAGACACAGCCATGCACGAATATGCTGCAGAAAATGACCTGTCTCCTGCTTTATACGGCCTGACGCAGCTTTGCAACGGCGCTGGTAGTCACAGCTTCTTGGGATCTTGCAGATCCAGCTCTAAGTCCTGCACTCAGGTCTCTGAGATGGCCAGGCCAGCACAGCTCATCTGTGCTAAGCACACACATCACCCCTAAAGTCCCTCCCTTGGAAAGCTGGTTTAACTGATCTTTTCAGAATGCTTAGGCCATATGGTTCTGATTATTTATATAGATAAGACTGTGTATTTTTCTCTGCCTAAAAATAACCAGACTGAGGGAAGGAAGATGCTTTTGTGTAAATTATTTAAAAATAGGAAAGCTGTTAATCCCTGGAGAAAACCCTCGCTAATGTTGGACGCGGTTCCAGGAAGCCTCTGAGAAGACAGGACAGGGCCTGTCTGCTCAACTGTGCTTCAACCACCTCCTTTTACACCCTCAGTGAGACCACCCTGGCTTCTCCCTCTTGAGCTAGTGCACATTCCTGCAGAACAGCTGATGAAAGGCATCTGCAGGACAAATATAATTCATGGCCTTCTCTGTTGTGGCTTCTTTCTCCCCCTATGCTCTGAGTTTTCAACAACGCCTCTTAAACTTTTCACTGAATGGGGCTCTAATGAGGCTGGAAGGCTGAAGGCTGACGTCTGTGACTGCTCAAACTCATTTATTTCATGGATTCATGCTCTAAGTTGCCATGGTGGAGGTTGCTCTAAACTGCCCAGCATCCTCATGCAAGATGAAAAGTGTGGATATATGTGGTGAAGAAACGCAGGTTTAAGATGGGTGGGTCTATCTAAAGTCTACACTGTTGGGAGAGTGGTCCTCAGTATGGTTGAAGAACATGGACCATGCCTCTATTCTGCTCTCTCTCTACTCTGAAACTGATGTCTTAAGCGGGGCAAAGTATTACCCACAGCAACTTGAAGCCACCGTGTTTCCTCTCCATCTCTCCCACCCTTGGCTGGTTGTGCTACATCTTGGCATAAGCACAGAAGGCAGCTAGACCATGGCTGCCTTTAACTGGGGATGTTTGGCACTTGGCTGTCCCAGAAACTGTGTCCTCCAATTGCACCTACGCCTGCTGAAGGATTTCATGAGGTTAAATGCACTAACACTTAACAAGGTCTCAGATGCGAGTGTGAGAATAATGGAAACTGTACATACTGTTCGTTCTGATACAAATAAACAAACAAACTTTGAACTTCTCCTTAGTTATGGCACCTTTCCTTGTGACTTCGTCTTTTTGCTGATGCTGAGCAAAAAAACTTGTTTATAAGATTTATATTTACATAGAGTTCTCTCCAACAAGGATTTTCTATGGTACAATTCATAACCCTCCTTCTCCCCTCTCCATCCCCCGTCTCATGCTGTAAGAAAGTGTTTCTTCAGGGGAAAATTTGAGGGGACCAACTATTTCTGTCTCCCTGACATTTTTCATTACAATCTTCCTCATTCCCCTAAACGGTTTGTTTCTGACTGTCAGCATTGCACAATCTCTTTTATGATGATGGAGGAGATCTGACATTTAGCTGAGCTTTGCATGGGTTATTTGGGTGTAACAGAGCAGTGAATTGTTATCATTGATACTGTTGTCATTGTCTGAAGTTGCTCTGGGAATGCAAAAAGCCATCATTCTGCATCCCAGTTTCTCTCCCATGGTAAGTGTTAACCTGGAAGACCACTGTCTCATTCTAGCTCTTCCAGCTTCACAGAGGATCCAGACTTGTGTCCCATTCAGGGCTTCAGATCCTACAGGCTTTCGTGGCTGTCAATGCTGCACTATGGGAGGACCTCCCAACAATTCTGTGAAGAAGGGAAAATACAATTGCACCCATGCTGTATGTGTGGACCTGAAACACAAGTAGACCCTATAATTTGTCTTTGATTGCACACTGGAAGTCCGCGAGATGTCAAGAGTTTAGATCATATTTCCCCTTGGAAGCACGTGGTCTCACCACTAGATGACCTCTTCATCTCTGCAACTACCTCCTTTCAGCCTACAGGGACCTCATCTTTTGCTTCTGTTTCTCAAACAGTGTTTTCCCAGCAGAGTTCAGGCTCAGAGCTTTGCTCTGGGCTGCAGGACAGAGCACTGAACTGGCACTCGGGCAGGGAGATGACTGCCAAGGAGGGGGTTCCAAAGCCTCTCAGGAGCTTGGTGGATGAAAGCCAGCCCCAGCCACGTGGCACTTTCTTCCTGTGCTTTGGGAGTAGGGAGACAGGATTAGTCTTTCCCACCTTGCCTTCAAGTGTCCAGCAATATGGAAATGATCTCATTCACGTCTCATGGAAAACCAGATCCCCTTGTGCCACCCCTCAGAGCTCCCTGGCTTCAGGTCCAGCAGATGAGTCCTGCACCATGTCACATGCATAGTAACAACTAATATGGTGTACAGAAGTTTTTAGATAAAAACTTTGGACTGTGGTTTGATCTATGGTAGAAGATAACAAGAAGTATTGAATTGGGATTCCTTGTTCATTTGAAAAAGGTTGGTGGGGAAACTGTTCCACTTGACATCTTCTCTTCTTCTGGTGGGCCCTGTGATTAATTACTGACTGGTAGTCGGGAAAAGAGATTTCTTCTCTGCTGAACAACAGCTAAATTCTCTTTGCGCGATGGTGGCAGAACTGGTGTTATTGTTTCAAATCCTCCAAGGGTATATATTAATTAGTTGTAACAGTGAGTTCCAGAGATCCAGTGTGCTCATCCCTGACCCATTTCTCCAACACAAAGCCGTCACTGGAATTTTTCTTGGAAGAGTTTTAAAAACCCCAAACAAACCAAGCTTTAAAAGCAGTGTGTTCCATGTCGTAAGGGACAAACATTATTTCTGGGGGGGGTCTGAGAGTCAATCTGGGGCTGAAAGAATATCTCAAAAATAGTTAAAGGTATTGCCTTGAGATGACCTCCTGGTTACCTTCTTCCATCACAAGCAATTCCTAATTGTCAGAAATTGTCCTTTTTTGTTGTTGCAGTTGATTTCAAAGACTAAGAAGAGTAAGGAATTTTCCTCTAGGCAAAGAAAGGTAGCTGGAGATTTACACATGTTTTCAGTGGAAGTACACTAAATCCATATGTCTGCATTTGGAAGCATTCTCTGTTGTTTTTGGACATGAAAATAATGAAGTTGAGCTTTNTTTCTCCTACATTTTTTTTTTAGATTTAAAGAACTTTGAAAGGTAGGTTAATTCCAGCCCAGAGAAGATGAGAACCATGAAAAATTCTTATTCCACTCCCAACTAACTATGAAAAAATAGGACTGCCTTGTTTCAAGTTTGTTTAAAATACAATTCCCAAATTCTTGTTTGCTCATGTATTTTGGGATACTTTTCTGTCTTGATTTTTTTTCTTTGTAGAACTTTTAAATCCTATCACTGAGTTCAAAAGTAGTATGGGGTCCTGCTCTCCTTAGAACAGCCTCCGTAACTTTACTGAAAACTTCTGTATAAGGGTTAGTCAACTTAATGGTCTGCAGGCTGGGAAGAAAATATATGGATTTTTCAGAAACTACAACAGCAGGTCAGGTTAGAGCTCAATTAAAGTTCTGTGAAATGAAGATTCAAACCAATAGAAATATTTCCATATTTAAGCATTCCAATGAAAACAATTTTAATTGGAATTATTCCCTTGCTAGGTTTATAAGCCAAACACTGCATCATTTTGCTAGAAAAGAAGAGCCAAATAGATTTGTTAGCTTCCAGTAAGTTTCACAGTCTATTTTCATTCTTTATGTGGAGTGGAATACAGAAAGCAAGTATGGAATGACAAGAAATGAAATGCAAATTAAGTTTTTAAAATTATTTGCTGTGAGCAACCCAGAACTGCAAATGCGCTGAAAAAATATGATCTCAGGGTTGAGCATTTCCCCTGCTTAGTTTCAAATCAGAGAGGAATTCCTGTGTTTCAGAATTGCATTTTATGGCTGATGTTTGCAATGCTGTCCCTGGTGCATAATACAAAGAAGTGTTAATTATTTAATGATGTGTACAGGCAGTCCATGGGAATGGGGAGAGTGGGAAATAAGAAAGATGAGTAGAAGGAAACAAAGACAGCAACTTAATGTAAATAATGAAACTTATAAAGCTCTGTCCTAAATAAACTTCAGTGTTGCCATAGCAGCAGAAGACAGGAGCATGGCACAGGCAGCATCTCCATCCCCCTCAAAGACAGCTGCTGCTGAAGGGAGGTGAGTGGCTGGGATGAGCTTTGCAGAGGGTTTTTTTTTGGGTTGCTTTGCCTAGAAGGTTGGAATCTGTTCCCTTAGCTGCAGATGCCTTCCAGCAGAAGCATAAACGTCCCTTCTGGTGCTCACTCCTCTTCTTTGGCAGACCTTGGACCTTTCCCAAACACTGACGGCTTCCTGGAAGAGTACTGTCTGTGCCAGTCCTGAGGAATGATCTTCCATACCTAATCCAGGCTTAAAGCCAAAGCAGACCTTCACAGCATGTTGTTTCTATACTTAGACCATAAATATCACACCCATCCCCTCTTTCAGACCCCAGAGCATAGCTAAGATAGAGTATAGGTGACCAAATCAGAGAGGATCAAAGAAGGTGAGGTTTCAGCAATGCTACAAGACCCTGCAGAGGCAGGAATTGATTTTAGGAGCTGAACCTGGATGTTATTTGTGCGTCTACATGGGTCTTGAAAGCTGACTCTGTAGATAATAATAAAAGTCACCATGGTAATGAAGCAATTTCCATTTACACAGTCCTATAGGTTAATACAGCTTCTACTGAAATTGCCAGGGGATGGGGTTTTGTCTTCAGTGGAAGCACATCTAGACTTTATTGCTTCGTAGCATTTTTTCATACATGCTGGATCTTGGGAGAATTAAATAATTCATATACGAAGTAGAAATAATAATCAGTGAAGGGGGATTAAATTCAGAGTACATAAGAAAAGAAGGATCATTATAACTTATTATAAAGTTCCCCTTATAGTCAAGCCTTGGGGTTCAGTGCCATAACATAATAAAGTCAGTGAAGCTCAGTAATTAAACTCTGCCTCCCCAGCTGCTTGAAATTCAGATGGGAAAAATGCAGGAAGGGGATATGATTCAAATGGTGCTGGGAGTCAAAGAGAGGTCATTCTGAAACACACTTTGGGGAAAGCAGGTGTGATAATAAATTATCTGTATATACTTCTTCAAGGCAGGGCAAGAGAGACATAGAGGAATTCCAACAAAGAGTAAATTTCACATGGCAGAGCTTGCCAAGCAATAAGCTCCTGATTTAGGGCCCATTCTTGGAGGTGCTCCATGCTCAAAATGTCCACAGACTACTGAGGAAACAGGGCCAGACTTGTTCTCGCACTGCAGCCCCTTTCCCACCCTGGTGCCTTTCCAACATGGTGCATCAATCTACCAGTGACTCCGGGGGTGGTTCCCCCTCTCTGGTGCAAGACACTGAGACACAGGGTGCTTGTGAGGAAGTTCTGGATCCATCTCTCCTTACATACCTACACTGAAATAATCACAGTGTCACATAACATCACATAAGCTATTTAGTGGTCCATGGCTGGACCTGACCTCCCGTTACAGAAAATGGTACTTGGGGAACTGCAGTAGTCTGCCCTCCCCAGGTAATCCAGGCTGGAGGGGATGTCGTGCCTTTCCTTCCCTTATATGCCGTAGGGCAACTCAAGGAAGGGATCAAGGGTTTGAACTACACTGAAACTCATGCTGCCCTCCTGTGTGCCATCATCCTGAGAGAGAATAGCACAGAAAAATGATGTTGCAGCTGCCCACAAAGACCTAAGACTGCAGTGGCCTGACGTTTTCAGCCCAAGACTCAGATTCAATGATGCACACAAATAGGCTCCTTACTGCTCATTTCATCCTCCTCCAATGCTTTATAAACCAGGTATTGAAAATCAATGTATGAATTGTACCATTTTGAAAACTGTGTGGAGAACCCTCCCAACAGTGAGATACCCAATCTGGCATCAGTAACTGGTGAGCAGACAGTTTTATGGTTACAGCTTTAAGGCTTGGGAAAAAAAAAAAAAGAAGAGATTTTACTCATAGCAATTGCTGCAGTTGAATGTTAATCACCCCAGACTATGAAGTTTTGTTGACATTTGCAGACTCTGAAATTACGTGACCTAGATTCTGCAACTCCTTTTGCTCACTTCAGAAGTCCAGATTTAAGAAGCAGATCTCTGTTGGTGACACTTTAATGATCTGCAATTTACACAGAAGAATGGGAGACTCAATAAACAGTTTTCAACATTGCATTTCATTGGTAGGAAGTTTTACTGTGAAATCCCTCTTTTGATCCTGTATCCATGTGCTGAAAGTGTATGAAGTTTGGTGCATTCAAGGATGGTAAGACTGAATCTGAGATGGAAATCAGAGTGCATTTCTACTCTCCTCCCCCACTACACTTTGTTTCTAGAGATGCCATGGTATGCTCAAATATAGCCTTCTACTTGTTAACACTTACAAAATACATCTCAGCTCAGCTGAGGGAAAGTGGGTAATTTGCCTGTCTAGATTTATGAAAAGAAGGAGTTTTACCGTGAAACAAACTCAGCTAACCTTCTCAAAAAGCTACATTTTGATTTAGGTCAGAAACGTCAGTAGTTTGTTTCAATTTTCTTTAAGAGAAAAAGACTATTTAACGTTTTTGCCTGGTCCCTCCTGGCTGATGGTTGTAAGGGGCTATGGAAAGAAATAAGATCTCTTTAGTTAATGGATTTTACATAGGAATTAATGGCGGTCTTACTGTCTAGGGACAAGTTTAATTCAATATCAAGCATTGATAAAGAAATCAATGGTCATGACATGCCTTAGAAATTCCTGCCTGAAGAGAGAGACTTCACCTATAAGGTATAGAAGAATTACATCCTCGAGGAATAAGTGATCATATTCATGTATATCAGAAGTAGAGACCACTTCCATAACACCCAGACCCACGTAATAGCACAGCACATCCTATCACAGAAATGAAGGTTGTATTGCAAGGATGTGGAGTGAAAAACAGCTTGGAAAAGGAGAAAAAAAGGAAATTCTATCTCTATGTGGTTAGAGGACAAAGATATTTAAGAACTAACTGGAGTAAAGAAAATAAGCTCTGTCTTACTCAAGATGGGTAACTCATAAAGTAGCTGGGATTGGCCAAATGAGGAGAAAAGTCTTGGGAAATTGGAGCAGGTGCCTGCAAAGGGAAGAGTAGAATAGTGCAGCAGCTTTCCAGGAGAAGGTGAGCAAGCTTTTAACTACAGAGGAGAGACTGATGTATGGAGGGACAGTGTCCTGGCAATGGCCTGCACTGTGACTGGTGGCATCATAGGAAGCTTCATTACACAGATCCTGGGAGACATTTCAAATGGGATGAGACATCCCTCTCAGTTGCAGAGAAGAAGGACACAGGGCAAGATGGGGGACTCTTTTGGTTCTGTAAAGTTGGAAGGAAAGGAAAAAGAAGAGACACTTTTCATCTCAGCTCATGAAACAATTATGTGGTCATATGTGATTGCAGGTCAGAGAGAATGCTGGGATATATATATAGATTTGAAGTAGTGGAGTGTAAAGATGTTTAGCAGTGACCTCTTCTGCCTGTCTTTCATTGGACAACACAACTGTCTCCTTAACCATCTGTTTGCAACGTGGGAACACAAGTGGAAAATCTTAATGAACTCTGTAAATAGATTATTAAATACGCCCGAAAGTCCATAAAATCATGACCTTCCAAACTCAGAATAAGAAAGCTGATTTGTTTGGTTGGGGTTTTTTTTTTGTTTGTTTTTGAAAAAAAACCACCATCCTGTAGGAAAAAGCACCTGTGAAACATAAACATTTCCCTAATGTAAAGAACACAAAAGAAATGGGAGTTAAAAACCATAAGCGTAAGTTACAAGTTTTAAAACATAAGTGTTTTGTAGGAAAGCTAAAGAGTCAGTAGAATAGCAACAGTTGCCAGGATTGTAAACAATAAGTATAAATATTTTAGGGGAGGAAAGACAAGCTAAGGTCTGGTATAAGGCATTTAATGGATACAGATGTAAAATCATGCAATAAATTTATGTAAAATCACAAATAATAAAGAAAAATTATTCAGCAGATTTTTCTATTCTGCATTTGAAAGATACAAAACAAAGAAGAAAATCTGAACCCAACTGATGTTGCAGATGCAAAAAAAATCTTACTATGCATATCAAAAGAAGCTATGAATCAGCATTTGACACCAGATTTCTTCAAATAAACAAATAGCCCCCTCCCCACTCCCCTTACATTAGGAGTCAATAAGGGCTGAGGCAAGAATTACTCAGACCCACTGTGCTTAGCTGGCAATGCATCCTGGTAAATAAGGCAATACTGTATCATCAGAGAATCCTCTTGTGATTCCTATAGTAAGAAAGAAAAGGGAGAAACCAGAGAAAATCGGCGACCCTGATGTTCCTTCCAGGCCAGACAGTGGGGCAATAAATTCAGGACTCTGCCAATGAAGAGTTAGAGCTTAAGAAGGTAATTGATATCAAGCTAAATCGTTTTAATGGAATGTACATCTTTTTAAACAAATCTGTTATCTCTTTTTGATAAGATTATAGGTTTGGATGATTAAGACAGCTGTGCTGAGGAGGTACCTTTGGATTCCTCCAAAGCGCTTCACTTAATACTGCCTGACACACTGATTAAAATCTTGCATTAAAGGGAATCAACAGGACACAAAATAGATGGATGAAAAACTGGCTCACTGACAGAACTGAAAATGGAGTTGTTATCGTAGTTGCTCCTGAGTGAGGCCATTGGTAGAGGACTTGTCTGGTCACCAGCTCTTGGTCTGGTACCATATGATGTTTTCATTGCTGATGTAGCAGCTGAAAATAAATATCTGCTACTTAACACATGTTTTAAGATGGACGGTTGGAATGAGATGGATGACATGGATGAGATGGAGAAGGTCTGTTTTTTTAATTTTCTTCCAGAAAATATGGCCTGATTTGGTACAAGGACAGGAAGAAAAGAAATCAAACGTCTCTGCAGGGGATATAAAAAAGAAAGAAGGGAGTATGTTTGTAGGGGAGTGATATTTTCTTCAGACACAACACTATGTGGTTCATTAACAAAGTATTTCATACAACTGAGCTAACATCCTTCCAAACAGATGTGGAAATAACAGAAATACAGATGAAGCCAAAACATTAACTCAAAACTAGGAAATTTACCTTCCTTTAGAAGGTTTAAAGAGCACAATCTATAGAGAAAGTGCCACATACATCAGCAGGTTAGGTAAAATCGATCCCTTCCTGAAAACAGATGAATCGAGAGACCTCTCAGGGTGCCTCCCAGCCTTGTCTTATCTTACATTGTGACATGGTGGGTTATAAATTAGAAAAAGATTGCACTGACCTAGTTGTGAGATAAATTAAATACTGGAGCAGCTACCAGGAAAGGTACTGAACTCTCCTTCAAGGAGATCAGTTATCCCTATTAAACACAAGCAGAATTCAGTTTATGGAGAAGAATGCAATGGTCTGCTGTCTCCTGGCCTTGCAATCCAGCTGTTAATCTGCAGAATGGGAGTATTTCTGTCAACATATCTTTGCTACTTACACCTCCATGCATCATCTTCCCTGATTAACTCCTTAGGTATTACCTGAGCATCTCACTGTTTTCTGTTATATCGATAATCACATTTCTGGGGTTAAGTTTCTTCGTGGTGCTTCTTTAATATACAACACTAGCTTCACAAAATTACCTTTGAGACCATAAATCTCAACTTTTCTGAGGGCTGAGGTATTTTAAAAAAGCCTGATGTGGGGACAAAAATTTCAGCTGTGTCTTCAGACTGCTCTTTATATCTCCTGAGGTCTGGGACACTTCTCAAATCCTTCCTTTTGTTTAGCAGTGACCTCTTCTCCCTGTCTTTCATTGGACAACACAACTGTCTCCTTAACCATCTGTTTGCAAAGTGGGAACACAAGTGGCAAACCTTAATGAACTCACACCCTTTTGTGACCAGCTTAGATCTTTTCATAAGGTAGTATTGAAGTTTCCTTCCACAATGCTTGTGTCAGGGAAATCTAGCTACAGCCAGATGATTCAAAGCATTTTGAACCTTTTACTCTGAATTTTTTTTTTTTTTTAGAATTGAATCCTCCTATTTAACTGAAAGATGAATTGACTGGTGTTTTGGGTGCAGACAGTGAGCTCTGCACGCTGCAATGGGCTGACACTGAGAAGCATCAGCAGTTCTGGTTATCCCTTTCTTGCATCCATTTCTGCAACAATGGCTTATCTCTGATGTATGAAGAAATGCCAGTCATCTCTGGGAAATTTCCAAGAAACTGAGTGTCTTGGAAGAAAATGAACACGTCTTTGCTTCTGAGCAGTCATGTAATTATTATAATCCAACCTTGTTTTGTCATTAAAGTTTACTACATTGTTTAATGCTTATAAAGCAGGTTTGAAGTAAAGTGCACACTTTTATTACTTTGCAGAACCCAATGATTAGAAATATTCATACAGTCTAGTTCCAGCAAATAATTGTGTTGTTTTGGCTTGTTTGGAAGTAACTCAACCCTAAATTATTGTTATTTGTGCATCAAAGATTTTCTCTTCTTGTGCTTTATGTTTCCAAGTGATATCCCAGGCACTATTATCCTGTAATATCTTAGCAATGTGGCAAGGCTAGACTGTAGCACTAAGGAAAACATATGGAAGCTTTGGATAATGTCACAAACAGTAATGTGGAGAATACAATAAACAAAATTCACCCTCCCTGCAGTGTCTGTTTTTCAAGATTTACTCACAGGAATTCCTGAAACTGAAATATTACTGGGAATACCAACAGTGATTATAAGGGACCAGCAGCTTAGAAGGGACCATTTTCTTTTCAATGCAGCTCCACCCGGCTCTTCTGACTCAGAGAAAAGGTAGAATTGTTATATTATCATTAGTATTTTGCATTTTTTTCACCTAGTATCAACATTTTTCCCCTTAGAAAACAGAAGTTACCACACAGGGCTGCTCAGATAGTAAAGTTTTTTTGGTTTGGTTTGGTTTGGTTTTGTTTTTTTTGTTTTTGTTTTTTTTGGGGTTTTTTTGGATGGTGTCAAATAAGTGTGCACATTCATTTCGTCTTCTGAATTCATTACCAGGTCTTTAAAATCATTTTCTGATTTATTACCACAGAAATAAGTATTAGAAATATTAAGGCTCATGGTGCCTTGCCTCCTGCTGATAATATTTCTATTGTGACCATCTTAAAGAAAAGCTGATAGCTTGAGCTACAGTATGCTAAAGAACCTAATTCCCACTGGTTTCAGTGGGAGCAGGGGGACATCAGTTGATTCCTACTGATTTCAGTGGGATGTTAGGAGCTGTCTAAATAGGTATTAGACACTTAATACTTTGTTAGCAGGGACTTAGGGAGTAATAAGATGGATTTCTGCTTTAACCTGGGATCTCATCAGCAGGAGATAACTAAGGAGAAGAAGGGCTTCTCTGTAATAATCAGATAAAAGCTGAGCAGAAGCTGTAGAAATAATGAAGGTGTGAAGAAGGCAAAGGCAGTCCTGGAGTGTCTCAAGTAAAGTATTTCCAGTAGGGAAGTGTTAAGTTATGCTTTTTACTGCACAGTTCTCATCACCCATTGGAGAAGAAAGATGAGTTCATGTCACAGCAGTCACAGAGAGAGGTCATGGTGATGACCAGGGAAGGGAGAGTTCATCACTTGAAAAGAGTCTGACTGAGCTGGGAGCTTGTCTGGTCTTGCAAAAGGAAGAGTGAGAAGAGATGTGGCTGTTGGCTATAAACACACCAGAGGGTGAACACCAGGGAAAGATCAGAATGGATTAATTTGAGGAATACAACTAGGAGAAAAATTAGGGACCAACGGCTTATTTATAAATCTGTCTGGAAGTTAGAAGAGTGTTCCTAATTTTTGCAGCAGTGGCTGAGATGCTGCAAGACCCTCCAGTAGCATTAATGAGGACTAAAATCCCTCTTCCTGTTTTTGGTTGGTTGGGATTTTTTTAAAAATTTGAAACACGATCAGCTTATAAGCAAAACTTGATCATGTATGACAGCTGGCGATGAGACTTGGCCCAGAATATTCTTCCAATATCCAGTTCCTAGGGGTTTTTAAGGATTGTTAAAACACAGGATTGTCTCAAGCAGGCAGGGATTTCCAGTGGAGGCTAATTCCTGTCAACGTCTTGTATGTGACAAGAAGAACCTTGGTCAAAACAACGCCTGCCACTGTCTCCAGTGTGGCCAGTCCAGGGAGACCTCTCATTTGTCTGGGGTAATGAGTCATCCCTGCAGATGACTGAGGAAAACTCAGGAGTGTAAATAATTGTCAGTGCTATTTTTAAAGTCTCAACAAAGATGTTGCTGCAAGAAGTAGGACAAAAGAACAAAGAACAAGTATGAAGCCAGTTCTTTTGCAAGGGATGGGAAAAAAAGAAGTCTGCCCTGCTGTCCCTTTGGGATTATTTATCTTGTGAAAACCTGGTGTTTTCTCTCAACTGTTCATTACTGATTTTCCATGAACTAATCAATACTGAATCTGGAGCCCAAGGTGAATGTGCTGGTTTTGGCAGGGATAAAGTTACTTTTCTTCACAGTGGCAAGCAGCTATACAGTGCTTTATTACCAGCTGGGGTTAAACCACAATAGTGAGATAAAACTTTTTGTGCATGGAAACAGTCTCATGGCCCTCATTCTGACCTGCTGGCTTTTGTTCTGTCATTTTGGGAACATGTCACAGAATGGTCAAGTCAATCCTGGCTTCTGGGCCAGCTCGCTTAGCTTGAGAGACCTGTGTGTGTCCAGAGGGAGTCTGCTGATATCTTAGCAAGCTGAATATAGCTTGTGAAATCTCATCATTTCCACTGAGCCTTACAGTGCTTAGACTTGAGCAACTTCAGTGCCTGTCAAATGAGGCTTTAGGCAGATTTGCTAATGACCTTGAGAGGTGGACAATGCTGGAGCAGCACTGAATGAACAACATTTTCCACTTCAGTATCTTTCACCTTGCAGAGGCACTGCTCTGCAATAATCTCTTTGTTAAGGAGGGGGAGGCTGAGGTACAGTGGCAGAATACAAGGGCTTTCTTTGCTGAAAAATAAAGTTCCTGTATGAAGGTATTGTGCTGCTTGTTTTGTTGGATGCATCTACCCACTGCCTTCAGTCATTCTTCTCATCCTGAGCTGCAGCTCTGGCTGTTCAGCTTCCAGAAGCTGAAATTTGCCTTTAGGAATTTAACCAACTAAATTCTGTGGTATTCATTGCAGGAAAGGTATTTACAGAAGCTGTTCATGGTTGATCATATGATCCAAGTATCCACTAGAGGCAATGGGCCTGGCCACTTTATTTAGAAAAAATGAAAATCCCATTTTAGTCTAGAATTATTTCTTAAGTCACACTCGGGGGTCCTTAGGCAAACTCGGCTCCTTGTGCTGGAGTCTGTACATATGTAACGTAGGAGTCAGCAGTCTGGCTCAAAGGCTCTCATGATCAAAACCAAAAAAATGTGAAAGAGGGCCAGAGAGGCTGGTAATTATCTTATTCTGTGAGCTGTGCTTAGGTGTTGTAAGTATTCCCCACTGTCTGTGAAGATCCTAGGAAATGAGTCCTGATCTGAGTCACTTACCACTCTCTCTGTTTCTGATGCCAGAGTAGCTGCTATAGCTGAAACCAGACATCTATTGCAGCTCTACATGACTCTGAATGGGGCTGTAATTGGAGAGAGTTAAAATGAGAAACATCTCACCCTGCATTAGACGCCTACACAACAGAGCACTGCCCACCAGAGAGGCAAGCCCTGATCCTTTCAGTCACTGAAGAGATATGGCAACTTTAGGGCATGTCATGCCAAGACAGATGCTTATAGAGGACCAGACAAAACTCTCCCTGAATGTTCCCGTTTCCCTCTGTTCACTCTAGAGCCAGTTGTTGACACCTGTGTGCATGTGTGTGTGTGTGTGTATGTGTGTGTGTATGTATGTGTGTGTGTATGTGTGTGTGTATGTGTGTGTGTGTATGCGTGTGTGTATGCGTGTGTGTATGTGTGTGTGTGTATGTGTGTGTGTATGCGTGTGTGTATGTGTGTGTGTATGTGTGTGTTTGTGTGTATCTGTGTATGTGTGTGTATGTG
>VWZG01003415.1:0-20052 GCA_013396735.1 Grallaria varia | reverse complement strand
ATAGAAATAATACATAACTTCTAAGGCAGCACTTTTTGCTTTCCAGGTATTTTCATAATATCAACTCAATAATCCTTGTAACTGCCAACAAAGTGTTTTACAGGTGAGAAAGCTCGTGAAGCATTTCTGTTAAGAGGCCCAGTTTAAGGGTAAAAAGAGACTTTGAGCTTTTACTAAAGAATATTAAACACTTGAGGTGTCTTGGAAAAATCTGCAATTATATCATAAATAAGACACCCATATATACAAGCTCTTGCTTATAAATAGAGAGAAGAGTGGAGGGACATAACATTTACCACTTTGCAAATGTCCTACAGAGATGAGCAGGGCAGTGATGCCTTCCTGGTGGCTGATTAGAAGACAAGAGGTACAAGTCTTTGTTCTATCTTCCTTTCCTCAAGCCAAACCTGGAAACTGCTGTGAAAAGGCAACAAAACGGACATTAGCAGGTAGTACGAAGATCTGCTTATAAAACCAGCCTGTAGTTTTAAAATACTTGTTGGCTCTGTTCCTCTACTGGGATTCATCTACTGAATTTAAGTCTGACACACGCACTCTGATGTATTATATCACAGTTTACTGTGTAAAAGAGTCTCTCTCAAAATATGAAATATTGTCTCAGCTACCCTTGTTATCACCCATTATTTTGGGTAGCCATTAGCATAAGGCTTTATGTGTTTATGATAAGCTGTGTCATGAACTTCCAAGAAGCTCTGCCGTGCAGCATTAGTCTTGGATACATTTTTCATGTTCTCATGTTTCACCCAGCAGTTTTGGGTGGGTTGTTAGATTGCTAACCCACAACTTGATTTTTTTTTTTTTCCCCCTCAAATATGAACTATTTTGGAGTCCTGCATTTTTCTTACTTTACCTCTGAGCCAGGTTTTCTCTAACAGCCAGATGGTTGCTAAAAATCAGGGATGCCTGTAGGTGGTCTTTATGATTAATATTTTAGTAGATTAATAAAGTTGCTTATTCTATGGTCAAACAGGGATTATGCCAGGCTACAGAAAACATGTAATTAACTAATAAACAGTGACTGGACGTATAGCCATACATTTTTAAAATTTGTTTTCATTTTGATCAGTTGTTTATAGCAGGAATAAGAGCAAATGACTTGTGCTGGTTTAAAGGTAAACCGACAGGAGAAACGAACACAACCCAAAAGAGTCTAGAAGTCAGAGCTACAAATTAATAAGAAAGTTTACACCAAATACAATGATACAGAGGGAAATTTGGTTTAGCCCAAAAAACCCAGTTGTACAACCCAGCCCCCTGGGGCACAAACAGAATGGTGCTCACCAGCCCCTGTGCTGAGCACCACATGGTCCCCCTGAGTCCAAAGCAAAAAGAAAAGGAAAACCTGTTTTCCTTCCAGAAGGCTGGTAGTCACAGTCTGGTCAAGAGTGGTAGTTGCAGTCCTGTTGAGGTTCTGGTCCTCCTCTCAATCTGACAAGTGAGTCCCCCCAAGTCCCCAAACCCCAAGCTTATATATGCTTGGGTCCAGATGAGAACACCCAGTACCTCCCCCCAGGATGAGGGGTTTCACAATGGGCAATTTACTCAGTGAGTCACAGGATATTTTGGTCTACTTGATGGCCCATTAGCAGACATGACCCCTCAGGTTGGGTGTGAAGGTGTTAATGATTCCCGGAGGGGAGTTATCACACCTGAATCATCAGTGTGAAGACAGGGAACCCTCTTATCTCTGTTTTCTCACACACCCAGTTCATAGCCTGAGGTGTCAGGTGTGTCCTGGGCAGCTGTTGCAAACAATGCATCATTAACAGTTCATGATAAATGTCAGAGAAGGTATAGAAGACGCAGTTCCAGTAACATTCCCACAGTGATAAACTGGTTCCAGCCACTATAACTAGGACATGACTCTATAACACATCTTTTTGAAGTATGGTCTTTTATAGTTTCAGTCAATAGATTGAATCAAGCCAGTCTTCTGAAGCCATATTTGTAAATTAATCAGAAAATCCACTGGAAACCACTTTGATATGTGAGAAGTATTGTGTTAATCCACAGACTGAAACAGTAAGAAAATGCTTATTTTACAAACAGATATTCACAACTTCATATGAAGGTTGTAAATCAGTTCAGTACCCCTCCCTGGCACAGGTACTCCCTCTCTGAAGCATCTGACAGCTGCCTAAATTGGATATGGGGCCAGCTGGTCATCCCATAAGTGGGCATAGTAACACAGAAAATACTCAAGTGCTACAAGGAGAGAAGCAGTAATAAATGAAACAGATGGGATGCAGTCATTTCACTTCACTGGAAGATTCAAGACAGAACCAAAACAATAAACTATACCAAATTGCTCTTTGGAGTTCTAAATGAATCTTATTCTGCCAGACTGCAAAACATAAAGAATATACTACTATAATATACCCTTAAAAAAAACCCCCAACAAAAGTAAGATTTCAAGAATGGATCATCTTAATTTGTATGGTTAAGACTAATGACATGTATTTTTATATAACTCCTCATATTTTTAATTTCACATTCAAAATATTTTTTTTTTTTTAGATTTACAAAGGGTTTTCAAGGAAAAAACCCAAAATAATGCAACAATTAATGTTTGTGAGTGTGGTGGGTTGGCTCTGGCTGGACAGCAGGTGCCCACCAAAACTGCTCTGCCACTTCCCCCCTCAGCTGGACAAGAAAAGAAAGATTAGGAGAAGAAGAAAGAAAGAGAGAAAGAGAAAGAGAGATAGAGAAAGAGAGAAAGAGAAAGAGAGAAAGNGGCAGGACCTTTGGTTCACTGACCACTCAAGTGTCCTCCTAGACAAAGTGAGGGGTGCCACAGCCTGTCAGAGCCCAGAGGCTCTGGGAGATGTGGTATGGCCAGGCTACCAGATGGACCTTATTAACTGACAGGTTCCCGATACTAGGTCTGTGCCATGTGGCTGCAGACCTTGGCACCTGTCTTGGCTGACCACATGGACACTGGTGCTGGAGGCTTGGTCCCCTCCCCTAACAAACCCCTACCCCCAAAGGGTGGTTCGAACCCAATAATTGCTGATCTGGTGTCTAAGAGTGCCATGTGATGGCACTCAAGATGCTCTGCTCCATAACCTTCCTGGGCACCAAGGTGAAGCTGACAGGACTGTAGTTCCCTGGATCCTCCTTCCAGCCCTTCTTGTAGATGGATGTTACATTTGCTGACCTCCCTGGTGAGCCAGGACTCGTGGTAAATGATGGAGAGTCACTTGGTGAGCTCTTCTACTAGCACCCTCACTACCCTTGGACAGATTCCTTCTGGCCCCATAGTCTTGTCTATATGAGCATCTGTGTGTCTCAGAAGGTCACTAACTACATCCTTCTGGATTACTGCGGTCTATTCTGCTCCCTGTCCCTGGCTATCAGCTCAGGGGGCCGGTTGCCCTGAGGATGTCTGATCTTTCTGTTAAAGACTGAGGCAAAAAAGGCATTGAGTTCTTCACCCTGTTCCTCATCCTTGGTGGCAATATTCCCCCCACATTCAATAAAGTATGAAGATTTTCCTTTGCCCTCCTTTTGTTGATGATATGTTTATAAAAACACTTCTTATTGTCTTTCACAGCAGTGATTAGATTGAGTTCTAGCTGAGCTTTCGCCTTTCTAATTTTCTCTCTACATGACCTAACCAACATCATTTTACTCTTCCAGAGTTGCCTTGCCCTTCTTTCAAAGGTCATAAACTCTCTTTTTACCCTGATTTACTGTGAAAGAATCCTGTTCAGCCAGCTGGTCTTCATCCCCTATGGTTCATCTTTTGCCACATAGGAATGGCCTGCTCCTGCATCTCTAAGATCTTCCTAAAGTATGTCAAGCCTTTCTGGATCTTTTTATTATTAAGGACTTTTTCCAGGGGACTGAACAGAACAAAGTCCTTCCAGAAGTCCAAAGTAGATGATCAGTTGACACCCTTCCTTACTTCACCAAGAATAGAAAACTCTCTCATTTTGTGGTTGCTATGCCCAGGACAGCCTCTGACCCCCATGTCTCCCACCAGTCCTTCTCTGTTCATAAACAGCAGACCTAGCATCACACTGTCCCTGGTCGGTTCACTTACCAGCTGTGTGAGGAAGTTCTCCCCATAGACTCCAAAAGCTTCCTAGACTGCCTTCTCTCTGTTGAGTTCCCAGCAAACATCTGGAAAGCTGAAGTCCCCAACAAGAGCAAGGACTAGTGATCATGAAACATCAGCCCGACTTATAGAATAACCTGATTGCATCTGCACTGGGATCAAATCTTCTGGAGAATAAACTTAGGCACTGATACCCCGCATTTCCTTGCATGGCAGGGTTATCACAGTGAGCTCAAGAAGCCCTGGAGTGGCTGCTGAATGAACTGGAAATATCAATTGAATATGACAGCACAGATCTCACTCTGAAACCCATTTAGTTTTTTAAGCAATGACTGTTTCAGTTAAAATTTGCAAACTGCCAGCTTTGCTGGAGGAGTCCCTTTCTTAGATGTTCTTTAGCTTATCATTTTCCATGACATGTGTTGCACTGTAATAGTAGAGGTGTTATCCTGAGAACAGTGTTCTGTGGGTGCTCTCCTGCAAAGTGAATTTTCCTCATTCTCAGTTCTACTGTCACTTAGCAACCAAGAGGATAATCTGTGAAATTCTAAATATTATCTCCTCAAGGAGATAAAAACACAAAATATTAAATTGTTGGGGGAAATAACTTTTTTTCTTTGTTTTTTTTTTTGTTTGTTTGTTTGTTTTTTTGTTTGTTTTTTTTGCTTGCTTCAGCACCTCGCCATGGCAGAGGTGCAAAAAATTACTTGTTATAGTGAATTTATACTGCAGTCTAAGGATCTAGAAGATAGCTCCAGGGGTGGATGCATTTTATTACTCTTAAAGTCAAAAATTGTCCAAAAAGACACGAAGGAGGATCTGCTGCAGACAGGACTATGGCCTAGTATAATATCACTAGTAATATCCTGCTGATATTGTGGTGCAATCCACGGTTTTGTTCACAGAGGTCAGTGAAACTTCACCTACTGGAAAGATTATGTAGAGAATACATCACCATTAGGTCAGCTCAAGAATTTTAGAGAACTGGGGTATAATAGTACATAGGGAGTTTGGACAAGGAGTTGGAAGTATTTGGTCCCACTGTCTTAACTCATCATTATTGCACTGTGGTTTAACTTCCTGGCTCACCCAGGCCACCGAGTATCACTCAGTGGTTCTGTTTAACACCCATGACTGAGCTAAAAAATATCTTTTTGGAGAGGAAGAGTGTCACAGAGGATGCTTTTAAATGGTGAGGGCTATTTATTCATGTTGTAAAGAAAGTTTTTCAGTGCTTAATTATCCTTTGAAATATGCTGTTTTATTTCCAGTCTGAATTTGCCTACCTTTAAAAGGGATTGAATTCTGTCCTTTTCTGTTGCATTGAACAATCCCTATAGTGGTCATCTTTTCCCCATGGAAGCATTTATGTTCTGTGTTTGAATTATCTTCTCATTGGCCTTTTTGTTAAGCTTCTCTGTTGACTTTCATTAGTCTCTCTCCCTAGTGTTGTCTTCAGTCTCTCCTTAGACTGTTCTGGAACTTTTGCTTCTTAGAAAATAAAGGAACAAGAAAAATCCCCAGAACTTTGCGGTTAGCGGAATCCATCATTCTCCAAGTGCAAAACTTAGCACTGGGCTCAGTACCTTAGCACTGAGTTCCTCATGCAAAGGTGACATTTTATTTCTTTTCCTGATTAGCATTTCCTTTCCACAACTGGGAATAAAGCTTGGTCTCTTTAGTGATTTATTACAAAAAGAGTCAGTGTTCATCTGGTTACCCTCAGGGAACTCTGAGATGCTTTTTCTAAAAACACGGTTCTTTAGTATGAAAGTGCATCTCAGCCTCTGTGATGAACCATAATGTAGCCTGTGCTAAATAACATATTGCAAGAGTCCAGCTTGCATATGTTCTAGATCACACTACATAATTAATGTTTCCTTTTATAAACATAACAGGTTTTGGGTCTTTCTACATCTTTGCTTACTGTTTTGTAATTTATTTTTTTTTTTGGCTAATAACTAACAATCATAGACTATAAGGTTAGAATGGACTTCAGTAGGTCATCTAATCCACCCTGCTGAACACAGAAAAATCATCATCATCATGGCTAGGCTTCGCGAACAAAGATTTGGGCAGGGCTCTCCCCACGCTTGCTGCAAGCGCGCTGATGGCTAAAGAGGCCGATGCGAGATAGGCAAGTCCGGTTGCAAAAGGCACAGCAGAAAGTCTCCATAGGCGGTGTTGGTGAGGCACGGTTCTTTCTGCGTTGTCTTTTCTCCTCCAGACTGATTCTGCGTGCATTCTCAAAGGAATCAGCAGCGTTATGGATGGTGTGTCTCCATGCCTCCCGATTGGAGGCCAGAGTGGACCATTGATGGTAGTCAGTATGGCCAAGGCTGAGGTACTGTTTTAGAGAGTCCTTGTATCTCCTCTTTGGGGCTCCTCTCTTGCGGCAGCCGGTGGCAAGTTCACCATAGAGCACGATCTTAGGGAGGCGGTGATCCTCCATCCTGGAGACGTGCCCTGCCCAGCGCAGCTGCGTTCTCAGCAGCATCGCCTCAATGCTGGTGACTGCTGCCTGTTCAAGGACAGACACACTGGTCACGTAGAACACAGAAAAATAATTTCTAAGAAAAGCCCCAAGCGTGTGAGGTTCAGAGACTGTCTGCCTGAAGACACTGCAGCTTCATGGTTCACAGCACACAGAGGCAGGGGAAGGTACGACCAGCATTTCCATCTGCCTGTCTTGAATTCTTTTCACAGGTGATCAGGTGCCTGCTTACAACTGGATCACTTGGAGGCAGCCTTCGGTGCCTGTCCCCAGCAAGGTCTCAGCTCATGCTTTTGAAGGGGGAGATCACTGAGGTCCTAACAGCTGCACAGTTATCCCCTGGCACTCTACCGGGATGGATGGCAGAATTTAAGACAGATGAGCAGCTCCATCAAGATATGGCTCCTACATTTCAGAAACCAGTGGCCCAAGCAGGCAAAGCTTTCCATGAAAGGAGATGGTTAAAAGGTGGTGCTAGCTGCTGCCACGGAGGACTATGTTGGCATCACAGCAGAAGGCTGTGCAGGGGCATTGCAGCCTTAGGCCATGCAACTGATGTTGATCTCAATGTTTCCTGCTGAAATACATGTGGCTAAGCATAACTGGTCCTGATAGAGTTGTTTCTTATTAAAATAGGAAGAAAATGAACAGACAAAACAATTTCAGAACATGTCTGTAGTTCAGAATATTCTTAAATAAAGAAAAAGCAAAAGAAGGCATCTCTCTCCGTTTTCAATCCCATTATTAGCAGATAAGCTGCCTTCAGAGACCCTGAGGCCTCTGCAAAGGAAATGTTTCTGTCCCCTTTCTGCAGGCTGAGATCCAAAAGGCACAGAGGTAAGCTGACTTACGGGTGTCACACAATCCTCATTAAACATGTGTGTTATGAAAAGACCCACAGATACCTGGCTTTCATTTCTCTGCGCTGCTTAATAGGTGACTCCTCCGTTTATTCAGAAAATACACAGGGTTGCTGTCACCAGCAAACTATTTCTTTCATCTCCTATTTGTAGCCACATGAATGATAAAATTAATCTCTATGCAAGAACTCGTGGGACAATGTCAGCTCAAGTGTAAGACGGTGCTATGGTGGAAAACAGGACCTCAAAGCTAGGCAATAGAAAACAAGAAATCTAGTAGAGAAAAAGTGGTCAGCCAGGCCTTTGGTGTCAAGTGATCAGGAAAAGATTTTGGAATTTTAACACCAATGATCAGGAAAGAACACCATGCTTAAAAAATTTCAAGGATCTCTGACTAAAATGTTGATGAATTACCCTAAACTGATATAAACCATATATCAACCTGAATTCTTCTTGGGATGCAGTTGCCATGAAAGGGACATGCAACATTAAGCAATATCTGAAGCCCACCAATTGCATGCCTCTTTGCTTTTATCCAATCTTCTCACTTTATTTTTTTTTTCTGTATCTTCAGAATCATAGGACCTATTCTGAACTCTTCTTCTGTTTTGGAGTTTTCTTATGTGACGGGTTACTCCTGGTTGGACAGCAGGTGCCCATCAGAGCAGCTCAGTCACTCCTGTCCTCAGCTGGACAAGGGAGAGAAAAATAAGACAAAAGGCTTGTGGACCAGATAATGGCAAGGATAGACCACTCACCACTTATCATCAAAGACAAAAGACTCAGCTTGGGGAAATTAGTTGAATTTATTACCAATCAAATCAAGGCAAGATAACAAGAAATAAACCCAAATCTTAAAACACTTTCCCTGCACCCCTCCCTTCTTCCTGGGCTTAATTTCTCTACTGGTTTTCTCTCCCTCCTCCCTGCCAGCAGCACCAGGAGGCAGGGAATGGGGGCTGTGGTCAGTTCACCACACATCTCTGACGGTTCTTCCTCCTCAGGGACAGGACTCCTCACATTCTTCCCCTGCTTCAGCGTGTGGTCCCTCGCACAGGAGACAGCAGTTCTTCACCAACTGCTCCAGTGTGAGTCTCTTTCCTTGGGGTGCAGTCCTTCAGGAACAGGCTGCTCCAATGGGGGTCCCCCACAGGGTCACAAGTCCTGCCAGCAAATCTCCTCCAGCGCAAGCTCCTCTTTCTGGAGGGCCACAGGTCCTGCCAGGAACCTGCCCCAGTATGGGCTTCCCATGGGGTCACAGGCTCCTTTGGGCATTCACCTATTCCGAAGTGGGGTCCTCCATGGGCATCAGGTGGATCTTTGCTTTCCCATGGACCTCCATGGGCTGCAGGGGCACAGGTGCTTCAGCATGGACTGCACCACGGGTTGCAGGGGAATCTCTGCTCCAGCACCTGGAGCACCTCCTCACACTTTCCCTCACTGATATTGGTGTCTGCTGGGCTGTTTCTCTCCCATGTTCTCACTTCTGTCTCCTGCTGCAGTTGTGTAAATTTTTTCCCCCTTCTTAAATACATTATTGCAGAGATGCTACCACCTTTCCTGGCGGGCTTGGCCTTGGCCAGCAGCAGGTCTGTATTGGAGCCAGCTGGCGTCGGCTCTGTCAGACAAGAGGGGAAGCTTCTGGCAGCTTCTCACAGAAGACAACCCTGCAAATCCCTCATCCCTGCCAAAACTGTGCTACACGAACTCAATGCATCTTCTTTCACCTTCTCACTTGTTTTCTCATTCTGCCCTTCTTCAATTCTTTGCACTATTCTTTCACCTCAGTTTTGTCACCTTACTCTGTTGGTTGCTCCTGCTCTCCTGACACGTGGCAACTATTTTGTTACCCTATTTAACCAAATCCTTACCAGATCAACTGGTTCCTCCTAATGAGGATTGAGTCCAATGACAATTAGTGTCCAGTCTATTTCCCAGCCCATGACCTTTGGTTCTTCGCCCATGAACTGGTGGTTCTGGCAGGCAGGATAGCATCATGAAGCACCAGGAAGAGCTGGAGAAAGAAATCGTTAGTGAAAATAAGTGCATCACAACATTACAAGCTAGCAATGGAACTATTTTAACTCTTTGGCCATTTCTGTCTTTCCATCGTTTACTGAGTGTGATGGGCTTACACCCTTTGTGTAAAGTTGTATCTCTTCATCCTCTTTATAACTCTTGAAAGCATCTGGGAGCTTCATAGGTCAACAGGTCCCGGGAAACCATGATTAGCTTCCAGGTGCTAAATACTTATATTATCACATAAAAGCCAAATCAAATAATCTGTGCGCTCTCCTACTGATTGCCTAAATTGACTCCTACAGTGAAACAAGAGGAGAAAATTCTGTGGCTGCTGCCTTTCCACAGCATGAGAAATACACAGTGAAGAAGCAACATGGGAGCGGATATCAATAAAATTACAGATAAAAGGACACAGCAAGTCATGAAGGGTCCATGTACAGTGACGGTCCTTATTCCTGTTTATATGGCAGCTGCATTTTCCTCAGAGTGACCCATACTCCCACCAAGCAGTACTTCCTAAACGTGGTGGGTGGCAGAACTTTCCCTCCTGAGATGATAATTGGATGCTTTTTTCCTTCTCTTTCAGTCTGTCATCCTGTAGTGCTTGTGATGTTGAAAGCTGGGGTGGGAATTTTACTGTTCCCTGTATGTGCATTTATGAACTATAAAAGAAATTAAAATTGTCATTTCTGTGCCATTGGTTGGGGCCTAAAATTGGCTGAATGGTGCCCTTATTTATAGCAGCATAAGTGTAACAAGCCAATATGAAATCTCATAAACTGTTTCTGTCCCCTTTTGGTGGTGGCTGAACAACAAAGAAAGACCAATGGATGTTCTCACATTGAATATTTTGTTCAATATTTAAACATCAAGGCCTAAATTTTTAACATGGTGCAGAAAGCCTCAGCTGTATGCCTCTGATGAAAAGTAATAGGAGGAGGCATGGAGCTAAATCCCACCACACCACATTTAATATTTATCCCTAAAGGCTTCTGCTGCTGCTGAAGAGATTTGAGCACAGTGCACTTGCTAAGGCTTTTGGAGGCATTCCAATATCACCTGATTATGTGGCTTGCAAAAAGCATATTAACTTTATGCCTTGCAGTGCATATGGAGGGAGGGGGGGAGTAGGGGAAGCAAAATTGTTGTGCCAGGCTGCAGGGAACAAAAGATGTTTGTAAGAGTTAAAGGAAAATCAGAGATTTTAGTTAATCAATCCAGCCTGAATAATTTAATATACTAATCTGACAGGGATAGATGAAAAATAAAGGAACAAACAGAGCCCATTTATTTAACATCCTGTATTTTTAGATCTTGGCTGTTCCTATATATGTTATCTTTTATTTAATCTCCTCTTTGTGCCTATGCAACTTCAGTCCTCAGGTTTTCATCTGCTCCCTGAAGAGGCAATGGCACACTCTTGTTCCATTCTAGAACATCTGAGTCAGTTGTACACAAGCTCCTTTAATCTTACTCTCGTTTGGGGAAAACTGAGCTGGTTTTGTACTCAACACAAGGTTCTTTCTCCTCTGCAATTCCTGGGCCATGCAATTCACTTGGGGGAGGAAAACCTACACCCCGTGCCATCCCCCAGACTGTTGGGATAGGGAGAAAGAAGGCTGGTGCCCCCAGTGATGGTTCTCCACCTTGTGATGCAGCGTTGGGCATGGACCGGTAGTTTGAGGATGCAGAGGAGCACCAAAGGACTGCCCCAGTGGGGTTTGGGTGTAAGTGGGAGGGTAGGTGAGGGGGTTGCTGTTCTACTTGTGTGAAACTGTGGGTTCTCCTGCTTTTTCTTTTGCCTTACAGGGACAGTGTGTGAGAAGTGTAGCTGCTGTACCACATACTTCCTGTCCTGTGCTTTTCTTCCCCAAACTCCTGAGAGAATACTCTTCACGGTCATGGAATACTTACCTGGGCACACCTCAGGTGTAAGCTCATAGTATGGACTGTTTACAAGTCTGGTCTTGAAGCTGCATTCAGCACAGCAGGAATAGCCCATTTACCTTATTGTGAAAGATCCTATGCCTACCTTTTGTTTCCTCTGAAGTAACTTATCAGAGTTACCTCGTTTCAAACAATCCTTGGCCTGTGCTGTTGAGAAAAATCCCAAAAGTGATGAAACTTGCAGTATTGTGAAGTAAACTTTACAGGGCTACAGCTGATTAATAAGATGTATTAATTAAAACAGTATATGGAGTATTATCTAGTAACTCGCTGACCTAGTGATCTATCAGTTAAGAGATTTAGGACTTACAAATTTCCATAATCTGATTAGGGTTATCTGTGGTTTATTAAGTGACAATTAATGAAAGCTCTGAGACAGAGTTTATATTTATGATGAATTTTCAGTATAACAATATAAAAGTAACAAACATTAAGGCATGTGGCAAGGTAGGAGAGGGCATTTAATGGATCTACTTACCAGAATATTTCAGAGTATAGTTACTTTATCATTATGCTTCATAATATTTTTAGACATATGAGATAATGGACATATGATTCCTTTGTGGACCTAAAAATGAGTAATTTTAAATGAAAGTAAAAGTTTACCATAAGTAAGTTGTGTTGAAATGTCCAATCCACAATGCCAGGGAAGTACCACAATTGCGATGTCAGGCGCTGGGTGGTTTTCCCACCCAATGGAGTCTGTGGGGCTTGTCCCCACGTGCAGGGAGGTTACGTGAGCCTAAGGTGGGAAGAGAAGGGCTGATCCCACATGCAGGTTCCAGAAGAAGACTTCCTTTCCCCTGACTTACTGTCCCCAGTAAGCTTACATGCCTCCAAGCCAGGCCAGCCTCTTCATCTTTAGGTGGAGCCAAGAGACTACTAAGACATACCACTGTGTTTCAGTCTGACACTATTATGTATAGAATCTGATACAATAATATTATCATTATCTTCTGTGACAATGCTTGCAGCAGTGAATCAAGAGGAGTATGAGCTGTAATCTCCTGATATGGTAGAGACTTTATATGGGATCTGCCAAATAATGAATAAAAAGCAGTGGGAATCAGATTATACCTCAGCAGCTGCAATTTTTTAACCACTGCTCTCACAACTGTGCAATGTGCTTTATTTCATTTTGCGTATGGTCTTCCTTATATGCTCCCCTGAGGAACTGACAGTGGGAATAGGATTGGGCCCTATGTGTCCTACTGCGTTAGAGCTTTACTGAGCCTTTGTACTTATTATTTGTGAGAGCACCCCTTTGTTTTGGGACAATGCGATGAACAGCACTCCTGCACAACTTAAGAGGACCCTGCATGAAGGCAGCAAAGGGTGTGCTGCTGTGGAGGAGAGGCTGGCTGAAGCTGGATTACTTTTATGGCTGATGTTGCCAAACTTGCTTTGTTCTGCAGTTGCCTCCCTGCAATGACCAAAGGCTGAGGAATGACAGTGGCAGTGGGAGAAAAACCACACCACACGCAGTCTGCCTCTGAAAAAATGTGTGTGTGAAACTGGAGAGCAAAATCCCCTACTAAGCCCATTGCTAAATTATTTCTCTGGATTTTGGTTTCTGTGGTTGGATTTGGCTCAGCCATATGCGCTCAAGGTTACTTGTTGAACCCCCTCAAAAGTCCTCTGAGGAAGTGGTCACGATCCATTGCAATTCCTCCTTTGCTCCTGTCAGGTTCTGCTGCGTTCCTTTCTGGCATGTGGCATCTCACAGGGGTGGAAAATCACTACAAAGTAGAAAACTTTCTTTTTCATCTCCAAAGCTGCAAAAAAAACCTTCCTAAATGAGTTTCCTCCTGGTCCCGTGAAGTCAGAATTGAAAGTAATTTTAAGAGATCTTATATAATGATATGCAGCTGAAATAGTTTTTCTATTTATTATAATTTATCATTTTCACCTAAAATCAACCATATAACCAATACGTTGAAAATTATTTCACAATTTCCTCTACAAGTTGAAAAGGTGTGACCAGTCTGAAGAAGTGCTCTGAAACAAAGCCACCAGAAACAGTAGCAGAAATTTAGATAGAAGTTTACCCTTAAGCCACATTTTGATTTATAAAGTGGTATGCTCTAAAAACCAGATGTGATAGCCATATCAGACAGATAGGCCATCAAGCACAAGGAAGAAAGCACCCCTGACATATGATGAAGGGCTGTAGACCGAAAGTAGAACATCAGTAAGGGCTGGAAGCAAAGATTAGGAAAACCTCTAGTTGCAATATCTTCCTTTAGAGCTGCTGGTTGGAGATGTGGAAAATTATATTAGGAAGGTAATGAACAATTAAACCCTTAAGGGAATAAGAAAACTGCAAATTTTAAAGTTAATTTGGTCACAGCCATGGTGAGAACTTGTTCCTTGAGCTCTGTAACTACTTCATAAAATTTACAGTTCATTTTAAATCAAGTTCATTTATTTTTATTTGCTTTACCTGAGTTTTTAACAATAAATCGTCATAACTTTCATCTACAATAATAAAAGTAGTACTCCTGCAATCATGTGCTGGATTTGTCATCAAATTTTTTTTTTTTTCCTGAAGGTGTTTACAATAACTGCAACAACTTGTTATTGTCACAAAGTGTAAGTTCTCTACGGTACTTGTCTGTGTCTGTATCACTGGGAAAAAAAAAATCACAAAAATATTGAGCTGAAAGGATGTTGGTACTAAAATAGGAGCAAGTGTACCCAGACCAATCCTGGCCAGCAGTGCTGTAGGAGCAAACACACAATGTGGGCAAAGCTGTGATGGTTAATAACGACAGAAGATGAGCTGTTGCTCTGGTGAGGAGGTAAATTTTGACCATCTCATGGGAAACACATTTTTATATCTATACAGCAGGCAAAAGAGTAAGTTCTTTGCTAACTCCAGCACTTGCCTTCTCCAGTTGATTGCAATGGACATCTGGCACATTCATTTCCCATGGAAATGGAAAAACTACTCCACTTTTTCTTGAAATGTTTTATTTTTCATTGTTTCTCAGCTTGTGTAAAATGATTTAGCTCAGTAATTGTATTATATTTACATGTGCTTTTATTGCATTTAAGGCATCATTAGCCAAGTAGAGCTTTTGAAGTGTTACCATAATTTAATATCCTAAATTTCACTTTGCATAAAATATGCATTTACATTAGGTTTTGAAGGTGTGCATTTTCTGACTAAAACTACCACTTCTTTGTAAAAAAAGACATTAGTGTACTATCTGTGTGTTCTGTGACATTGCAAAAGACATTACCTTCATAAAATAATGAGAGCAGAACTGAATCTGTTTACTCTGAAGTTGCAGCAATGTCAGTCACGGTTATCTTGATTAGATGGCAAGACGGATAATTGCAGTTCAAGTGAAATGTCTTCACTGATTGCTGACTGTGTAATTGTGAGGGGTTGATAAATATTCTGGCAACAGCGTCATTAACTCTATGCAGTTTTTCCAAAGTTTTAAAGAACTTTATAGGTATATGGTTTGTAAACAGTGGCATAGAAGCAAGTTATTCAGTTCTTTGTCATGATGCACTTCTATGAGCTTATAAAATAGCCAAAACATTATTAAATGACAGATTTGTAAATCCCACTCTGCATGGGCTGAGTTGCATTCATTGATTTGTAAGGATTTGACCTTGGATCTTTCTCCTTTGGGTATGTCCAAACTGACACTGCAAAAGGTCAACGGGAGCTTTCCATGGGCCAGAGCTGTAGAATATGTATTTAGGGGCTGATGCTGTGAGTAAGGCAACATCTCAGGCCTCAGGTCAGTTTAACATATCCTCTGTGATCTTTCTCAAATTAGGTTTGTCATACACCAGAACTCCTAAAGGATATAGCACTTCTGCAGTAGTCTTCTGTTTACAGTAAAACTGCTTTATGGCCTCAGACAGACAAAAGTTAAAGGAGACTAAATCTCATTTGGGGATTCATATCCTGTTGTTAATGAAGAACTGCCCCCCCCGCCTTGGTTTTGCAGGCTGAAGCCTCAAGTCTCCCTCTAACATACCTGTACAGGTTAATTCCCTTTTCTGAGAGTTTGACAGATACCAGAAACTAAAAATCTTTCCATCCCTGGGCATGACCTGATTAACTTTAGTTTGAGAAGCAGGATATTTTTAAATCTCATTTTACATCGCTTCTTGTCAGTGGTGACAATTCATTATGATAATGAAGGTTAATAGAGAGAAACTTTTTTTCCAGCAGCCATAAGAGATCATTTTTAATTTTCTGTATATTATCCTTATGAAAAATTTGAATTTTTTTGAATGATAGACATCATATTAATAACAATGATAAAAGGAAGTTTCTGAAGAGAAGTACATTAACATCAGCTTCAACATTAGCTATAGAATTAAACAAACTTTTGCTCAATGAAAAGCAAAACAGGAAGATAATGAATGGCCATGTCTTGAAAAATAAAAGCACAGTGGGATTTTATCGTTACCTTTTATTGAAGCCATTAAAGAATAAGGGGAGGTAGAAAGACTTCGGAAGATCCTATGTATGGACACCAAGTACTGAAATGCTCTCTGCAGAGGATGGAGCCAGCCCTCTGACCTTGCAGTTCTCCTTGCACGGAAGAGCTGATCCCCTGTCCAGGATCATAGCTCGGAATTGCATTACATTATCAGCATCTTTGCATGGCACCTACTCCCCCCAAATGCCAGGATGGTATCTGTGGAGGGATTTACGTCAGTTCTAGGTGTTTACAGTACAGACTCCAACATGGGACCCCGGGTCCCTTTGAAATCAGCAGAAATCTGTTCAGTCGAGTCAATGGAGTGTGGGATGTGATTTGTCTCACTGCAAAGTAAGTGGCCACATTTGACTGGATGAGTCACAACCCAGACTCCACCCACTCACCGTTGACTACAAGGGCGCTTAAGCAGCCAGTCAAGATAGATGCCACATAGTCAGCATTCATTCCCTCTTGAGTTCTGGTTTGCAAGGTGCCAGTTCATAAGTGAGCAGGCAGGTATCTTGTGCATTAAACTCTGCTCCCAGGAATTTACTGTGCTTTCTTCTCTAACTTTTTGTGCCCACTTACCCTATAACATGGATTACAGCCCTGGAGGTTTGGTGTTTTGACAGAGCAGACCTTCATCATGACACACATGGGTTGACCAAGAGATAAACAGGGTCCAGAAGTCTCAAACAGAATTAATTTCAACTGGTTACTTGTGGGATTAGAAACTCTTGGAGTCAGTTACTACTAATGTTGCCATTTGCATTGAGTTTACCAATATCAAACATTAATTACAATGTCTTTGTAGCTGGTTGGGGCCTATTCAAACTAGTGAAAAGCCCCAGCTGGTTTTAATGAGATAGGGGAGAAGCTTAATTAGTCATTAAATGAGGGATTCTTTGCTGTCTGCTGACAGGAGAGTCATGGTTTATATCCCTGCCATGGGAAACCTTTTGTTGAAGTAAAAGTGAATCCTGTTTGGGGATTGCTAATTACTGATGTATCTCTAGAAAACGCCTGTTGTGCAGTTCTGTGAAACACGGATCCTTAGTGGGATAGTTCAGGTCTCATTAGAAATTCTTCCTAGACTTGAGGTGCATGAAAGGGAGCTTATGTGTGGGGACATCTAGGAAAAATGTCCAGAAAAGTATATGCTATTTTCTGCAGAAACTTCCCTCGCTTTAAAATTGAGAGATGCAGAGACTTTGTGCAGGGCTGGAGGAGTTCCATGTCAATGTCTGCTGACAGTTGGTTCTGAGTAGATGGCAACAGCTATCTGATATATTTTTATAACAGCACTATATTTGCTAATGTTTCCTATGTGGCAACAAAAGAATAAAATGAAACTGGTCAAGAGTGTGAGAAGCTGCTGTTTAGTAGTTCAAAAGCAACTTCTGGATGTAAAATAGCCACTTATATATCCTTAACTTTTGAATTTGACCAGTGGTTCATTCTTCCTGTAAACTTATGTCTCTAGGTAGTGATTTCAATGTTAATTACATTCTCTCCTAATTAAAATAGGTGGTTGAATTAGGGGTCTATTACACAGATAATTTCCTGTTCTAAGAATGGTAGAGGTATAATTGTGCTGCTGTTTTTCAAGCCACCTAACCACAGGCTTGGAATACTTTTTTCTCACTCAAAGAACTGGGCAAAGATCTCTGCAGCCTCCTATCCCTGTGAATAAATAGCTTTTCTGCTATCTGAAAACCTAAATCTCCCACAGCCTAAATTTCCTTAAGCATAAATTCAATTAAAAGCAGAGAAGACTGTCTCCTGAAACTAATTAGGCCTTTGTAGCCAAGTTTTTCAACCCTGCAGTGTGAAGCCAGCGGGAGACCTCCAGGCAGTGGCATCTGTCAAGTCTCTGCAGCTGTTGCTGTGCAGCCTCGTGGCTCAGGCGATGCAGACATCAGCTGGAAAGCAACAGTCTGCAGTCGACACCCGCTTTTTCCCAATGGGCTGACACTGAGGAGGTGTCCTGGCATCGGGCGACAGGGAGCGAAGGGCGGGCTGGGGAGAACTGAATCCCAGGGGCACCTGAGGCAAGAAGGCACCGTGGGTGGTTTGGCTGCTGGGAGGTGAGCACTCAGATCCTCAGGTGTGCCACACTTCTGAGAGCTATGGATCACCGCCCACCCACCCAAAGGCTTAAGGGGTCTTCTACAGCTTCTCAGCAGCAGAAAAGCAGCGGCCGTGCTATTTTGCTGAATGGTGCCTCTCAGAGCCACGGCTGCCTTTGGTTCCCATGGGCTCAGTGTGCAGATACAGGGCCCAGCTGCTCCATCAGGTGTTAGGAAGGAGGCTTCTCTCCTTTCATTTCCCTTGAGCTGACACACAGCCTGAATGACAAAGAAATATATTCACTGAGGTGAGCAACACCGTAACTTGAAAAGCATCAGACGATTGGGATAGCTCTGAAAATTTGGAGAACAACGTACAGATGATGAAGGGAAAGTGTGACCCTATTCCTTAAACTGCAAATAAAGTGATGGGGGTGTTCTGAAATGAAGAAAATACTGTCACTGTGTGCAAAAAAGCATGGGATACGTTTTGAAAACTTGATTTTTGAGAGACTTACACTGTAAGGATTTGTCCTCTGCAGCTCTCGGTAAAGATAAAACAGCTTTGGATTTCAAGGAGATATTGTGAATGGTGTGTGAGTGAATTCCTACCCAAAAGCATTAATTCAAAATGTCTTTGCAGGCAGGTTGGCTGAAAAGCATTGAAACTGCAGAATTTTTGAAGGCATGGCTGATAGGTTTCAGTTAGAGTCAATCTTGTTTAACACTCGTGTTAATGATCTAAGAAGGCTGAGTAGGCTTCTTGTTAATGGGGTCCTTAGACCATTAAATTGCAGGGAAATGTGAATACCAGGCAGGAGAAAGTAATAACAATAAAGCAACACAAAGCTGCTAGCAAATAACAAATTAGTTTGGTTTAGAGGAAAAGAAGCAAAATGATCCCATGAAAATGATTTTTTCTGTAGGCAGTAGGTAGAGGAATGTTAAAAATTAATGATGCTGAATAAAATGTAGAGACATAAATATGGGAGTGGTATGGGTAGATACAGGGTTTGGATCAGGAGAATGGCCCAGATGTTTTCTTCCTTTCTGTCCTGTTTTCTTGGACTCTGCAACTTTTGGACAAGCTGCTACTGATTTTTTTGGTCTGCATAAACAAACTGAGCATTGCAATGTAGTTCAGCTGAGGGGTGTCAGTCTCATAGCAGTAACCTGAGCATCACTGTACACAGGGCTGTGCAGTGAAAATGGTGAAGATTCAAAGAATGAAAATTGGGCCTTTTGGGAAAATTGAGGAATTATAGATCTATGAAAAAGGAAAATATTAGACAGTAAATTGACCTTGGTGACCACGGTCTTGTAAGCAGGCTGGGGGGAGTTTCAGAGCAGACAGACAGTGGCTCAGCTGTGGCACTTCAGACATGACAGTCCTGCATTGTGCAGGTCTCTGAAACATGGTGAGTGACTGAGAGATGGGGTGGGAGGGGGCCCTGGACCCTCTGAGAACAGCAGCTGATGCCAAGAAGGCCAGTGGCATCCTAGAATAAATGAGGAATAGTGTGACCAGCAGGAAAAGGGCAGAGATTGTCCGCCTGTGCTCAGCACTGCTGAAGCCACACCTCGACTCCCATGTCCAGTTTTGGGCTCCTCATGACAAGAAAGACATTGAGGTGCTGGAGCATGTCCAGACAAGGGCAATGGAGCTGGAGGAGGGTCTGGAGCACAAGTCTGATAAGGAGCAGTTGAGGGAGTTGGGGCTGTTCAGCCTGGAGAAAAGGAGGTTGAGGGAAAACCTCCTTGCTCTCTACAACTCCCTGAGAGGAGGTTCTAGCCAGGTGGGGGTTCGTCTCTTCTCTGAGGTAACTTATCCCGAGCTTGTGTCCATCTTTTCCTTTCAATGTGAGACTTTTGGAGCTAGGAATATCCTATACTCAACATTATACTTGGCCAGCACATAAAGAATATAGCTCACAAACATGTCAAGGTAACTGGGCCTTCCCCTTTGTTGGTTCTTCTCTAGAACAGCAACAAATTTATTTAGTGAAAGAAAACTGTGCTTTCCTTTTCTGGTAAGGAACACTCATTGGGAGTTTTTGAAACAGGAAAGTACCTAAGGGAGAATCGTAGTGATTCTTCCAGCCATAACATCATCATCATCATCATG
>VWZG01003413.1:28714-35101 GCA_013396735.1 Grallaria varia | reverse complement strand
TTTTTTTTTTTTTTTTTTTTTTTTTTTTTGAGAAAGACAGCCTCCTCAGTGACTGCTGTTCCCTGGATAAGCCTGTACTTGAAGATGCTGCCAAACAGGGGCTCAGATAACAGGCACAATTAATGTCAAGGGCAGAGCTCATCTGTTATCTCTCCATATCTCAAATACTTTGTCATCTCCTGCCTTGTGTTCATCAGCCACATCTAGGCGAGTGTTTTATATGTTTTTAAGCATTGCTTTTTGGCAAAAGCTACCTCTGCTTTCCTTCAACCCTCATTTTATACAGAGGACTTTTAAACACTGAATTCTGAATTTCTGTATGGCACACAGAGAACCAAGGACCTTAAAGTTGTGCACTGAAACATACAGGTTGTGCACCTGCAGTTCTTTTATTGATTATATCTCTTCGGTAGCTGACCTCAGAGGTGAAACTGCACTTTACCCCAGTGTAAGAATCAAGAAAGATTAAAATGGGATCAACAGAGGATCCACTCTTGTAGCTATGAGAACTTCCAGGTGTTTGGAAGAAAAGAGGAGAGAATCAATGGTAGAAAAGAGAAGCAGCATATCAAAGAAAATGTGCTTTTTGATAGTATGTGTTAACAGATTCTGGGTGAAATTAGTTGAATTTTGCATTTTGGAACAGCTTCTATTCAATTTTGATGCTAAAACTTTCTAAGGATGGCCAGAATTTAGATGTGAATTATTCTGGAAAATTTTAGTCTAATTTTATCTGATGATTCAGTAAGGAAACATCCACTAAGCCCTGTTAAAATTTTAAAATTATTGATTATAGAAACAACTAAAAAAAACCACTGAAACCAGCAGCACTTCCAAGTTTTCTGAGATCAGCATCTGAATAAAGAGAAGCTGGCAGAACCAGAACAAGGAAAAAATCATATTTAACTTGATAAGAATAGGGAATGGTCTGATAAAATTTCTTCCACTGAGAAAACGATACACAGAATCCTGTATTTCCTCTTTAAATTAATGAGAACCAGGGAAAAAAAGTAAATAAATGGGAAGCAGTAATTAAATTGTGCAAGGAAAAAAAAAAAAAAGAAAAGATGGGAAAACAAACAGTTAAAACTAATGCTTTAAAATAAACCTGACAAAACCAGAACTGAATAAGACGAGGACAATTGGGAAGGTACTCCTTAAACGGACTAAAGAAAAGAACTGAAAATACATTGGAAGGGAAAGATGGCAGGACTTGGTGTACTCTTTTTAGTATGTGCTGCTCTGGCAAAGACAACGGAATGTGAGACAGGAAGATATATTTTCATCACTGGTTTCCAGCTACTGGAAAGCAAGTGTTACGTAGCACAGTGATAGCTGAAATCAGCTAAACCTGAAAGCCAGCAGCAACTCTACCAAGTTCTGGAAATTCTCAAGGAAGAAAGTTGTAGTAGATGTGGGATCTGAATGTTTTGGTCTATAAAAGGATAATAACAGCATACTGTTTGCAGCACAGATATGGTATGAATTTAATTTCAGATAAAGGTATCAGCCTGTATTCTACCATATTTCCTGTGCTTTTGTTGAGACAATATCTAGAACTTATTTCTTAAACTTTTTTTGGTAGTGTTTGGAACACTTGGAAATATTGTTGTGGAAACTACTTGGCTATGGTCTATCAGATTTCTGTCCTCTTTAGAAGTATGTGGATTTGACTAGATGAAAGAGATAAAATGAACCAAATAACAGCATATCAATAAAGTATTACTTGAGTCCTTATAGGTGCTTGCTTCTGTACCCCACTATGCACTCAAGACCGCTGTTTTCCCTTCTAGGCTTTGGATTTCTGTATCCATAAGCACCACATTTTTCCCTAACTGCCTGTATCTTCTGGAGCTTTGCTACCTTTGGGTCACTGTGCAGCATTCTTACAAATCTCCCATCTCTGTATCATTGGTAAATTCGATCACACTTGAAAGTCTAGCAAACAAACACCTGACAAAAGAAGAGATTCATTAACAGCCTTCATTTCCTATGCAGCAAACCAAGCAAGCGCAGGTATACATGAGAGTTCTGGCAGGAATACAAAGGAACTGTGCTGGAAGACTGACAATTAAAACTTTCTTAGGAAGGAGGACTGCCTCCTTGTTTCTGCTGTGCACTGGGAGAGTGAAAACAACTCCCTGAATCACCTGTGGTTACTCTTCACAGATAGTCTAGGAAGTACAGTTTGAAAACACCTGCCAAATGTTGGTCTCTGAGCAGGAGTCTCACACACTTGGCAGCTTCTTGTTCATTGCAGCACTCAGCATTCAGCCAAACTTTGCTGAAATTATTTACATTGATCTCTTGAAGTGGACTTAACAGTAGGACAGAAGATGAAGATGTTACTTTTCAAAGACCACTCTTTGGCATCCTTATGAGATCTATTATTATGACTTTACACCTTTGTGTTGGATAATACAAAAAATTTTTTATTCTCGTCTCCGAGGAAGAGAGAGAAATAGTTGTCTTGCCCTGACCTGAATGGTGGATCCATGCTTCTGGAGACCAACAAATGACCAGGTGGCTTGAGGACTGAAGTGCTGCTTTTGCATGCTAGTAGTTGTCCCCAGCTAGTATAGCCGCCCCAATATGAATTGGAGGTTATTCCTGGTGTGCTACTTCTGCCTGTGCAAGCCATAGGATAGATGAGAGGTATGCTGCCTCAGATCAGGCACAGCAGATGTTCTCATGGCTGCGGCCAACAGGATAGTCCAGCTCCAGGTCACCAACCTATTCCTCACCCACATCTATCAAGAGCTGCACTATTGTCTTTGGTGTGTGCCATATGCACAAGAGTATTTAACCCTTTTTTAAACCACTTTCCTTCACTCTTCCAAAACCCCAGATATTCTGCTGCTGAAGTACTGGCACCATATATATTACTAATTCATTAACCATGACTTCTGCAAACAGCGGGAGAACCACTGGTGCAATGTCAGGACTGTGGCAGGAAAAGAGGAGTAAATGACATTAAAGTCATATTAGACAGCTCTGAAGATTCAGGGTTAAAATTGCTAATGCAGATTCATGAGAAGGGTTATTACAGCTACACAGAGAAATTGTAATCAATCATTCTTTCCACTTAGAGTTTTTACTTCTTTTTTCTTAGTGTAGTGACTGTCAAGTAATTAAAAGTTAGAAAATCCAATGTTATGGTTATCTAATATTAATCTCCTGGACAGATGCATTGTGATACTGTCAAGTAGTAATATATTTTTACTGATTTCAAAAAAAATTATATGTCTCTCATTGCACAGAATGTCTTCTTAGACAATTAGAATTACGCAGTGAATAAGGTTGTTTGAAGGATTTGTACTCTATTTCTCTTAGAAGATGCAAGGTGGGCACAGAAATTATGTAGGGCCTGCAGGAGAAGGAGGAGAGGTGAATTTGGGGAGGGTTTGGACAGGCTGGATAGGCAGATCAAGGCCAGCAGTGTCGGATTCAACAAGACTGTCAAATTCTACACTTCAGTCACAATAACCCCATGGATCATTACAGGCTGATGGCAGAATGGTTAGAGAGCAGTCCAGCAGAAAAGGACCTGAGGGTTTTGGTCAACAGCTGACTGAACATGAGCCGGCAGTGTGCCCAGGTGGCCAAGAGGCCCAATGGCATCCTGACTTGTATCAGGAATAGTGTGGCCAGCAGGACTAGGGAAGTGATTGTCCCCCAGTACTTGGCACTGGTGAAGCTGCACCTCAAGTTCTGTGTCCAGTTCTGGGCCTCTGAATTCAGAAAGGGCATTGTGATGCTGCAGCACGTCCAGAGAAAGGCAATGAAACTGGTGAAGTGTCTGGAGCACAAGTTCTACAAGGAGTGGCTGAGGGAGTTGGCACTGTTTAGCCTGGAGAAGAGGAGGCTCAGGGGTAACCTTATTGTTCTTCACATCTGCCTGAAAGTAGATTGTAGCCCCGTGGGTGTCAGCCTCTTCCTGAGGGCAACTAGCAACAGGATGAGGGGATGTAGTCCCAAGCTGTGCTAGGGGAGATTTAGCTTGGGCATTATGTGGAATTTCTTCACAGGATGGGTGATTAGACATTGGAATTGACTGCCCAGGGAGGTGGTGGAGTCACTGTCCCTGGAGGTATTTAAGGAAAGACTGGACATGGCACTCAGTGCCATGATCTGGTTGACATGGTGATGTTGGGTCATGGATTGGACTTGGTGGTCTCAGAGGTCTCTTCCAAACCAACTGATTCTGTGAATGTCAGACTCCACAGATCAGTTCAACTCTTTCCTTTTCTACCATTTGCCACAGCTTTTTCACAGAATCTCAGAATCATTTATGTTGGAAAAGACCTCTAGGGTCATCAAGTACAGTCATCACCCCAACTCTGCTAAATCATGTCCCCAGGCGCCACATTTTCATGTTTTCTAAATACCTTGGGGGATAGTGAGTCCCTCGTTTCCCTGGGCAGCCTGTTCCAATGTTTCACAATCCTTTCAGTAAAGAAATTTTTCTTAATATCCAGTCTAAACCTCCCCTGGCACAAAACTTGAGGTAATTTCCTGTTGTTCCATCACTTGATACTTGGGAAAAGAGATTTCTCCTTCCCACCTTGTTACAACCTCCTTTCAGGCAGTTGTCTGTGACTTCGCACAGTAACTTAATCTGATTATCTTGGAAGTTGGCTGCTAATGTGTATTTCTTGCAAGTAGGCTGCAGTCAGACTCAGAAGAGATAAATGTACAGCCAAGGCCTTTAGGAGGGGGATCTAAGGCTGATATAATGATACTCAGTTGATAATTCAAAAATTAGAGAGATTCAGAAATATTTTAAGCTTAGAAAAAGTGGGGTTGTATTTTAATTTCCCTTTTTGCTCTTGTAGTTGTGTTATTGTTACTGTTTACTAATTGGCTCAAAATTTTTTTTTAAGATAAGAGACAAAAAATATACTTGTGGGAATAATTGTTTTAAAACAACTTATGTAATAAATTTTAGTTTCATTAATATTTTCTTTGCATTCTTAGTACATGAAAAGTGACATAAAGGAATTACATGAACTGTACAGTTTCTGTAAGAAAATTTGTGGAATTATTTCAAATAGAGATGTAATTTTTGTTGTTTTTGTTGTTGTTTTTTGGTAACCTGCATGTTGGGCACATTTATCTTCGTTTTCTCTCATCCAAAGCTTGCAACTTAGGGATGAGGAACTGGGTACACATATATCTACATTTCAGGTTGGATCATAAGTGAATTTTGCTGGAAATATGGACAATTAGGAGACTTGCACACTGTGAATTGCTGTCAGTGTGTTTCCTTTAAAACTGTTTTCCTTTCAAATGAAACTGAACTGGAAGGAGTGCCACTCTGTGTTCACACCACTGGTAGCTGTCGGATCCTTGGGAGCAGACTAAAGCTAAGACAAAATAACTTTCCCTAAAATGAATGCGATCTGAAGGTCAGGTTGTCAGAAGAAACTCTTTACAGTCTGCCCCTGCAGTGCTGCCCTGATTGTTGATGTAGACATGGCTACTGTCTGCTGGGATAGATGCTGCCAGGGTTTGGGGAGCTCTTGTTTACAATTGTTATGCTGTAGTATTTTTGTCTTTTATTTACTGACAAAACTAGCCACCTTCTTTGGCAGAGAATATTTTTTTCAGTGAGCTTTTGATGACTCTACAATAATTTTAAAATGGTCTTATAACCATGTTAATGTGGCCTGAATTCAGCTATATTAGAGAGTAAACTGTTGATTTGGGACGGAGTAGATTAGGAGTGAAGTGGAGATTGAGAATGTACATTCATGCCTTTCAGAACTAATACAAGAATAAGTGGTTTTACACCCAGCTTCTGGCTCTGCTACAGTAAGCTATGAGCTTCTACTCATTCCCGACTACAGTCTAAGAGAGCAAAAGCATTGATGAAGTAGCTTACACAAACCTGATTGATTCTCCCCTACCTCAGCTGGGTTAGAAGCACCCAGTTTCAGCAGAAAGAAGTTTCGGAAGTTGCTGGTCCTCAACTTTACTGTCACTGAGATGACTTGCTGTATCAGGGCACAAACTGTAAGTTTAATAGCTTGAAATTTGCCTGGAAAAGGTTCAGACAGATGGAGAAGCTTCCCTAGACAGCCTGGAAGCAGATTAAGAAGTTGTTTCTTATTGTCTTCCCAGCTGAGAGTAGATGGGTCTTAACATATGCCAAAAAGTGGATAGAAAATATTATGATAACGAGCATGACTGACTTTGGGACAGCAAGTGTCGTTATTTAAGAAAGTAGGTATTCCTAACCTTGGCCAAGTTTTTGACTGACTGTCCGTCACTTTTGGATGACACTTCACATTGTCAATGTCTGCTCAGTGGAGAGAAGTCTGCCATGTTATCAATCTGGGAAGAGAATTTTTGAGGTGACCTCCATAGTAAAAGCTAGTCTTTTCT
>VWZG01003413.1:1214-23714 GCA_013396735.1 Grallaria varia | reverse complement strand
GTTTTATTCTCTTCACTGTATCAAAAGAGTACTTAATTCATGACTAAGCAAAGGGTTTTGAAGACTAGCTTTGGACTTTTTCTTCTGAAAGCCTTGGGGTGATTCCTTTCAGAAGGAGGAAAGGAACATGAAAGGCAGACCCTGGAACTCTTGGCTTCTGGACCTCAGCTCATGCACAGGGTGAGACTAATATGTACAGTAACAAAAAAAATGTTGATCTTTAAGGTCTGTTTCTATTTAATCAAGCTGCTTTTTCAGCTTATTGCATCCATTTCATCTGCTGGACAGCCTTTCACTGTCTAATTTACTATGTCTTCTACTGTGACTACAGATTCACAGAATGGAGTTTCAGATTCTCTAGACTTATCAGACTCCTGGAGAGGTCTTGCTCCTTTAAGTTGTCTAAGTTCTGAGAACATTCCTTGATACCTATTCTTTCTTAATACTACAGCAACTGCAAGGCATCTACTTTTAAGTTGAAAGATAACAAGAATGCCTTAGCACTTTTCCTCCTGGCCTACTTAAATACTCGGTAACAATTCTCTCACACACACAGTTTGCCTGATTCCAACTACGGACAATTGATTCTTGTACCAATCAAGTTCTTAAAATTAAAAAAGTAAAAAAAGCTTTTCTCTAAGTGAGATATCATCTCCTCTGTTTCAGTTGGTGTCCATTGCCTTTTTTCTTTCACTGGGACATCTATCAGGTCCCATTACAGATAGAAACTGTAGATGTATTTATAATGTTTCCTATTTATAATGTTTCCATATACAATTGTCCTGTTTTCAGCCAGGACAGAGTTAACTTTGAGTTAGCAGTGAGGGGGTGGAGCCTGGAGCTGTGTGGGTGTGTCTAGGTTTTTATTCTATATCCATGTCATCACCAGGAGCAGAAACAAGGGACTCTTTTTTCCAAGAGAGGTGTGACCTCAGGTGGAGAAAAGTGTGGCGGGAGGGGAAACTCAACCACCATTGTTCATTGTTCCCAGGTGGCACTTGTTGAACATTTTGCATGTAAATCACCCTCCCTTTTTGTACACTTTATTAACATGGTTGCTAATGCTGTTCATTTTACTTATCTCATTGCTATTTCCGGTAAATTATTTTTATCTTAACCCATGACCTCTACCTTTTGTCTCTCTCACTGGCAGAGGAGAGGTTTTCTTTTTAGTGGGAGTACTAAATTGGCTAATACCATTCTTCAACCACAACAACAATACATAACTGGAAAAAAAATGGAAAAAAAAAGTCACCAAAAAGTCACAAAAAAGTCGCCTCTAGTTTTTCTCGTTACTCCCTGGTATCTATAGTCTGGAGTAATCCTAACTGGCCATGTCTATGAATCTGATACTGAGGGCTTATCTTCATTTGGCTATTTGTTGTAGTGCCCTAGATCTTGAAATATTTTTTTTCCATTTTCGCCACTGAAAACTCCTGGAGGGAACTTCCCCTTCTCTTTTTTTTTGTGCTGCTTGGTAGATCAGTAGGTCAGAATACTGTTGGTAACATGAAAAATTGCTGTTTCTTTTTCTCTTCAAATGAAAACATTTCATCTCAATTTACTGGTAGTTTGATCTCATTCATATTGTGCTTAAGAAAACGTATGCTTGGGTGTAGGAAATATCCTAAAGGTTCCTTTAAAGATCACGCACAACTCTTTCAGTAATGGTCATCAAGTTTACAGAAATGTCTTCTGTTACAGTGAGCTGGTCATATGCCAAGCAGGATATTCTTGGAACTGCACCAAGCATGATATTCTTGGAATTGCTTCTACCCTGTCATCACAGTCTAAGTTATTGAACTGGGATGTGCTAAGACTCTGAATGGGTTTGCCTCCATTGAGTACCAGAGCCTGGGCAATTCTTATCATTGGCAGGTCCAACTCTGAGACACAGGTCATACTTATGCTAACTTTGCAACAAATATTTATAAAGATGCAGTGCTACAGCCTGGGGAAATAATGTGACTTTTGAAGTCTTATAAAGGGCTCCCAAATGGTACAGTTTTCATTCAGAAAGAAGTTAGCTCCCAGAGGATTTGAGTGCTCAAGACATCAAAATATGATGTACTTCATTTCTTTCTGTGTATCAATACATGGCCAATATGAAATCTATCCCCAGTGAGGGAAACTACTAGTCAGTCAGAAATTCAAGGATAGGGTGTACTCCAAATACACAGTATAGTTATATTAAAATTGTTCTCATAACTTTGGCTTTTGTGTATTTAGATTTTTTACTTGATATTGCAATAGTAATTTGGTTTCTATGTATACAATGGACATGAGCAACACAGGGGGAAAAAAAAGTTCCCCAAATCCTATGCACTAACACCACAGGATTTAAAGTAAGGAAAATAATCCGAAGTAAGAACATCAGCTAATGCTTTCATTTCAGGCTTAGATCATACTCTTGTATTTGACATTACAGAAGTTTGAGATTGATGTTACATGCTACATGTGCTCCAATAAGTGCAACGGAGAGAGATAAGGATGGCAGTCTTAGCTACATATTTCCGTTATTTTGAGGATTAGAAATGGGCAGACCTCTAAATACCTGATTTTCATTGGAACTGGAGACCAAAATATTGACAAGCATATGTGTGTATGCATGCACACAGACATATGATTTCTCACATATTTATGTTAGCAGTTGCTAAGATTTGTTCAATAAGTGTGCTCTATTAGAACCTGCAAACCAACTTTGACCATATCCAAATATTTTGACCTAGTATATTTGAAAATGGCTGTCCAGACTTGAGGACATTTATGAGTTGTGGTTATCACACTGATTGTTTGTTTGAGTTTTTCTTTCAATGATATTTACACAATTAGAAGTTTTCTGTTGTGGTGTTTTGGTGTTGGTTTCTTTATGTTGTTTTGCTTTGATTTTTTCCCCTTTGGCTTTTTTTTTTTTTTTTAAATAATTTGGATGAAAGAACTTTTTCTCTAATTCAGGGAATCTTCTGTAATCTGCTGGTCATTAATGCAACAAAATACTCTAGACTGACAATTTTGTTGGGACCCTATGACTGACTCCTGCAATATTCTGTGTCAAAACATGTTACTAAGCTCCATTGTGAAGATCAGTGGTATGGCGGTGTTTTTTCAGAAGCAGCAAATGGTGCGTGTGTATTGGAAATAAGAGGATTTAACTCTTTGTTTTTGATGTGGACCCTGGCCTTTAGGCACTGCTAGAATTCCAAATCCTAATACCTCTGAACACAACTTTATTACTATACTTTGTGTATAAGCAGCAGCAGAAATCTACACAAGCATTTAAGCACTGAACTTCTGTTAATACGGATGAAAATAAGGCTACTACAAAAAGACTGTGGTGCTGCTCTTATGGAACCACAGTAAGAATCCCCAGGCAAAGAGCAGTTGCCCTGGAGACATACTTAAATCCTTATATCATAAATCAATCCAATTGCAAACAATCTGTCTTCAGATGTTGGTTATTAATTCATATTAAAAAAAAATCAGAGAAGAGAGGCAGTCTGGAGAAATGTCTTTCATAAAAAAAATAATGTTAATGGTATTTTATTTATTCCCAATGAGGTCATTTTAGTAGGTAGTAGTCCAGGAAGTCTAAGGATGTTTTCAGGAAAGTTATCAAACAAGAGCTGCTATGAATTTAATTAATACTTCACACAAGCCTTGAGAGAAATCTACTATGTTAGTGGAGAGTGAATAATTAACACTGGGGTTTTTGGTGTGCAACTGACTCAGACTATCTCTTCTAATAAGTCTGTGCTGGGTGACGCTGTTATAACAAACTGATTGTCAATATAGTGAATGCCATACTGCCACATGCAGAACCTGGTGACAGGATCATGAAGGCAAGAAGCTGCTGGGAAAAGGGAATATTATGACAGGAGGAAAGATCAACCACTTCCCAGAAGGTTGTGTGCTGGTGTCATTGCTCCTGATTCACACGGACATTTTAGATCATCAGGATTGGACAGGAGTTTTCCACCTCATGACGTGCCTTTCATCTCAAAGAACAGTCCTTGAAAGTCTTGAGAATATTCATTCATAAACTTCTTTCTGTTTTAATGGTAGGCTTGTTTCTTTATCCAGGTTGAACACTTCTATTCAACTAGAAGTCTAAAAGCACTCGGTGAGCTCGTAGGAGACAAACCCCCTGAGCAAAGGCTAAAACACTCTGCATCATAAACACCATCCTCAGCATGATTTCTTTCTTACTGTCTGCACTGGGATTAACCATTAGTCTTCCACAGAAAATCCTAATTTTCTTTTCTCCATTATTAGCAAGGCTGGGAAGAGGTAAGATTCATCTGATGTATCAGAGGGATTTACAGAAAACGTAATTTTTTCTTTTATATTTGAAGAGAAGTATCAGAGTAGAAAGTTTTAAAAAGGAACTGGAACTTGAAGACAATCTTGTGAAGTAATATCTATAAAATATTTTGCAGTCATAATGAAACTGTTAAAATCTCAAAACAAAGAAACATTAAAGTTGAAAAATTGTCTAGACCAGTTCCTCTTTCAAAACATTTTTTTTGATACTTTTTGCTAGGTGTAAGACATGGATAAAAGAAGGTGAAAACTTTCATTCATGCCATTTCACGTTCTTTTTATTCTACTTACTGATGACTTACTTTGCATGCAAGTGCATGTAATGCACAGCGAATAGTATAGACACAGTGTTCCGTTACCCGTGCAGCCCAGGAGCACAGGCTTCACCACAAAACAAGGGTGGAACAGCACAACAGTCCACAGCAAAGCACAGCAGACTTTGTTTGACAGATCACGTCACGAAGTGGGGTCTGCAGCAGCGGCTGTGAAGCGCAGTGTGCCCTGACTGGTAGCACGCTGCTGGTTGAACAGCAGGGCATAGCACAAGAGTGCGAGCTGTGTTCACTGTGTGAGGAAAGAGTGACCACGTTGAGAATTGTGGCAACGTACTGCTCCTACCACAGAGAATGATGGTAAGGCCTGGACAGCTGCAGTTGTGCAGAGTAGCATAAAAATGACAGACTCACAGCAACAGCATGGTATGGTTTGATGTACTGATGATTTGACTGCCCAGTACTGCTGGTTTTTTCTTGCCATAATGCAGCAAAGGCTGCATAATGTAGCATGACATGGCAGTCACTGCACTTCATGGCAGAGCAGACGTTACACTGCACTAATTCTTTTTGGTTTGCTTTGCTTGTTTTGTATGCTGGTTATTACTTCTTTTTCATGCATTTTCTCATTGACAACTTGCTTCACTGAGTCCACTTAGCCAGTACACATCCTTTCTGGTAGAAAAACAAAAAGGAAATGTTCTTATTTAGAAATAGAAGCCTGTAGTTAGCATGCTGAAGAGTGATTCCATATTCATTTCACAAGCTCATCACTTGCTCTCTAAATAGCACTGCCACATCCCATTCACAAAAGAAGAGCAGAAATAACCTTCCATTTTATTTTCCCAAGCTGTTATTTGAAGAACTATGACACTGTATTCAGAAGTTTTACTTGCAGGTTCTGGGGTTACTTTTGTTATGTTTTCAACAATTGCTCCTCCTTTGTTTGTTTCATTTTGTTAGTTTGTTTTTGTGTTTTGGCTTATTTTTTTGGCTTTTTCTCTCTAAGGCTGAAGAGCAATTTGGTGGTATTTATCAGAAATTTCACTGAAAACCTTAGTGTCTCTGAGACAGCACACTGACACACTTTAATGCAAAGCAGAAAAGTTGAATTTTTTGATTTTTTGAGTATGAAGTAGATTATCACCAGTTTAGACTAGATGCACAATACAAAAATATTATATATTTTAGTAACATCACAAACCAACCAAATAATATCTGTATTAATTTTGCTATCTACCAATGCTACAAGTAAAATATTTAGTCCCTGTGCATAGGTGAATACCATCTTATTATATTTGCAGACTGAGGGAGAAAACCCAACAAATTAAAAAAAAATTCAGTTACTATGGGTTTGCAACGTGAGATTTCCATGAGCACTCAGAGGTGTATAACGGCACACTTTCAGTTGTGTTTTTATAGCCAGTGTCGTTGGACAGCTATCAGTCAATGGATAGACTTACTTCTCAGCACTTGGACTGTGCATAATGTCACCTTGAGCATCGTAACTACACCAAAAAGAAAGCTACCAATGCTTATATTAAACATTACGTTATATATTTCATGGGTTGAAGGACCAGGTATCACTTGCAGTTTGGGTTTTTTTTTATTTTTTCTCTCAATCATAGTGCATATAGAATTCATTATAGGACAAAATACTCTTTATTTTTATTCTTGTAACCCTCATAAGCAGCAGTATGTCTTGTCCACATTTTATAGACGGAACTTAAACAACTAAAGTACTTGCCATTGGAATTCTGAATAAGAGCGAGGAAACAGACACAGTCACTCCCACATCAGGGCTTGAAAGGGTTCTTAAGGCATTTTGATTTGGGATACTGTAGGAACAAGAGTACATTGAGCTGCTTTTGTCATGAAAACCTTTATTCCCAAATGTGATCTGGTGGTGTGGGCTCATGTTTTATTTGAGGACTTGCTATAATTTCTGGTGTCCACATGGAATAAAAATCGGAAAGTTTCAATGTCCCTCACCTCACAGACAGCTTGAGCTAGGTAATGCAGTGTCTACTGCCCAGATGTTAAAGAAAATGCTAACAAAGTTTTTGGTAGAGTATCTATAAACTGGAAAAGCTTTGTATTATAGAAGGTGAGGACTGGAGATACAACTCAGAGAAGGACAACATGCTAATTATTTTACAAGTTTTTATTTTTTCATCTTAATAAATAATTTCTAGCATTATCAGTGTAGCATTTTCATAATTATTGTTACAAATTCAAAATTTGAGGGAGAAAATAAGCCTATTCATCACTTATTCAGGTACAGAACATAGACCACAGGACTTTCCCTGTTTTCAGAATATGTAGCAACTGATTAAAAAATTTTGCTACCTCATAAGTACAAAATAAACCACCTGTGCATGAGATACGCTAAAAACAAATAAATTAATTTTAGTACAAGCAAATGAATGACTGTGCTTCTGAGCAAAGCCTCTTTTGGTCAGAATGATTCCACTGTTCCATGCTTGCCAATGTTGCTGCCACACGCTTGGGTTCCCTGGAATGAAGCCATCAGTTTCAACAGTGTAGAAAGAAAAGTTCAAGGAAGAAGTGTAAATAAGCATACTGTGCTTTTGAAGAGGTGATCCAAAAAGCCTGGTAAATGGAAAATAGTTGTTCTTATGTGCTTGTTGTAGATAAAGCAATATATGTTACAATGTCCTAGAGAATTAACCCATGTGTGAAGCCAGGAAGCAAAACTGCTTGCAGATAAAAGATCCTTTTCTAAGCCATGTGAAGTTCTGCCCCTGAGTTTTTTGTGTGTTTCTGTGTTCCCCTTTGGCTTTTACCAGTAGTAATGACTTCTGAGTAGTCTGGAACCACCCTTGTGCAGCTACAGAATCAGGTCCTCCAGCTTTGGTCCTGGAAGTTGACATAAAAGAGGGTTTATACATGGGCAAAACAGTAATATCCTGAACAAAGTTCTCCAGAGAGAAAAGAATTCACTTTTATTGACAATATTTACTGATTTCAGTAGGGCCCACACCTTACCTTATCTATCGTGGAGGTGATGGGATTAAAAAATATAGAGATTGGTAATGAAACTGCATATTAATTTGAATGACAGCATCCTATAAGGAAAATGAAGGAAAATAATGTGAAATAAAAGGAAATATTTTACTTATGCACTTTAAGCCAGATATTTGCACTGACTTAGTCATTAACATATTCATTACTGTATTTATTTTGCATAGATTACTCATAATGATTGAGTACGAATGTATTCCTGTTTAGATTTTATGAATGGTTAATCCCCTACAACACTCTCTCATCCATATTTCTTTTGTTTTTGGAGCATAACAATAATACTCATTATGAAATAAGGAACAAGTAGAGGACTTGATCTTTAGAATGTATCAAGAAAATAAAATATCTTTAAATGAAACTGTACAAATAAATATAACCCATTTCAATTACTTTGGAAAGTGCTCTTTGCATTTCTAGCAAAGATAAAAGTTTTGATATTTCAGGCCAAAATAATAATTTCACCAGTTTTGTTGCGAGAGTGATGAAGTGGACTCTTCATTTTTATGCTTGGATCACAGAAATCATTATTACAGAATGTTATAATGAAAAGAAACCACGATAAAGCTGAGATTGAAATGGCAATGATAAAGGTCTCAGGTATCAAAACTAAACATTTATGCATCTCCCACAAATGGACAAAATGTCCTTTTTAGTGTTGGATTGGATCTCTTATCTTGAAACATCTATCCTCATATTAAACCAGAATCACCAGTATAATAATCGTCATTCTGGGAGTGGAAGAAGTTATGCTACAAAAAAAAATCACAAAACCCAAAGCCAAACAAAACAAGCTAAGAGGAAAGCGAGTCTAAACAAATTATCTCAAATTACTCAGAAAACAGTCTTTCACAGCACTACTGCAGGAGGCTGTTTAACTTACCTCATTAAACAACACATAACTTAAACCACTTTAAGAATTTTCAGTAGTTCCTTGTCTAAAATAATAGATTTAAATCAGTTTATGACCTTTCTAGCTTTCACGTCCTCTGTTTGCCTTGCTTGTGTTCTGTTAAACAAGAAAAGTGTTGTGACCCATAATTGCAGGCAGATTCACAGCAGGTTTTGAGGAGCTTTTTTTGCCATGGTGTCCGAGCTGTCTCCATCTGCTGCTGTCTTGTGTGCTTCCCACAGGGGGACCTGGCTAATTTTTCAGTCAATTAGCAGAAGGGTTGCTTTTGTTCTCCAAGTGCACCCCCATAGGCTCCTCTTACACCCAGGACACACTGTTCAGATGTTTGGAGTTTTCAAAAAGCATATCATGTTATTTTTTTCCTACTGACCTTTGTGACATTGTTGAGTGAACGCTGTCTCTTGTAATCATAGACACATTAAACTGTGTAGACTAACTTAGGAATGTTTTTATTATGAATATGAATAATACATGTAACAATGGCTTTTCTTAAATGATTTCTGAAATCTTGTATTAAAGCCTAGACTTAATTTTTCATTCAGAAGGAACCAGCTGAGATACTAATATTTCTTTATGATCATTATTTACAGTATGTTTTACTCTCTTAATGGTACAAAAAGTTTCTTAGCAATTGCTTTTGCAACTTACCTTCTAGCAAGGAACGTTTAAATGCTGAACAGAAACTTCAGGTTATGAGTACAACTCCATTTTCAGTGAAAAGTACTTATATATCAAATGAAAAAAAAGTTTGAAATAGTAGATTTATTTGTGCACATGTATGTTTATACCTTTGCATAGCTAGCAGAGGGGTAATGCAAACATTATATAGTGGTTGAATAATAACCTGATAGTCAGGCTCCTTGTGTATTCTTTGTGTTGCTTTCTATGAATTTTAATCAGGATTTGGCTAATATACACTCCTTGCAAGACAGAAAATGCTGTTATTTCTGTATAACAAAATATTACTAGATTTCTGCAAAAAAAGGTAGTGTTTTCTTCTGAAAGAATATAGTTGAGTTAACAGAAAGCAATATGCTTTAAGCCCCCAATTTATGCACATTCCATTTGGAATGCTATCTTGCCAAGGTGTCCCTGAGCCTAATCGGCTTCAAGAAATTTTGAACATCAGTTTACATTTGATATTCTCCATGTGCTGTAGCAACCATTGTACACTGTGGGAGAATATAGAATCCTGCTTTTTAATTTCACCGTCATATTTTTTATTTTTGATTTCTACCTTGGATGCAAAAACAGATCAGTGAGGGTATTTTTTCTCCTTAGCTTCAGGATCACACTCTTACATTTTTATGGCAGGATATCAAGTGAGTTCGTTTTCCTGTAACCTTTCATCTGCCCAGCCTCTCGGCTATATCTTTCTATAGTTAATAAATATACTTTTTCTCAGTGTTAAGCAATAAAATATTCACTGGGTCTGAGCTGGGGTTAACAGATTTCTGAAAATTTTATTGCGTGACAGCCTGTCCTGAATAATCCCCTCAGCTGTCTCATGTTCTGGGGCAGAAATGATCTTATGTGTCACTCTAATAGTCTAGAATTACACTTGTATCACTGTCACCAGCATATGGGGCTGTGTATACCCCTAGGCCCAGCTCCCTCTCTTTCACGGCATTTAAAATGATAACATTTGGCAGAGCCAGTTTTGACAGAAAGTGAACTCTCCTCTCCGCGCCGGTGACAAAGCCAGCCACCGGAGGCCTGACACCGAGCAGCCCGTCATCAGACTCTTTGCTGGGTAATGATCGCGGGTTTCCCTCCTCTTAATAACCTCCTCGCTGCAAGGGGAGGCTGGAGTGCAAGTCTTCACTTAATTATACAGTCTTCGTTTTAAGTGCTTTATTCATGGGAGGCCTTCAGCTGTTCAGGCTTTTTTTTGTAGATTTTCTTTTTTTTTTTCCATGCTGCCAAAACGTACTGATTGCTGGGCAGGCGATGGGAGAGAGAAGGGCTTTGGGAAAATAGCAGGCAGGAAAACAAACCAGCTTGTGTATGCTGAAAAGCAAAACAATTTCAGGAACTGCACTTGATATTATCAGAATAAGCCTCTGAACGTATAGCCTGCTAATGGCAGCTGCTAAAGGTGGTGTACAGCCTAACAGGATATAAAAAAGAGAAGCATTCAGAATGAAAGAACAGAAAGGCAAGAAAAAATAAAAAGTAGTTACTGTCTAAAAGTAAGGACAGGCCCTGAAAGGTCATTCTTAAATACAAGCAAACTAAAATGTGGCAACTCAGGAGCTTGGTGCTTAGGTTGCTTAGGTAGCATCCCTTATGTAGGGATGCTAAACTAACCAGTAGAAATTTATGAAATGCAGAAGGTTGCACCAGCAGATGTTCCTGGGAGCCTAAGGAGGACAGAAGACATTATTTACTGTTGCCACTATGGAAACCATATTCATATTTTCCTCCCACACCACCAATTTTAGTTTAAGACTTCAATTTTTGAGAATATTGTCTTCTTATAGTTTACTTTCATCATTCTAACTGGAATGCTTATAAAGGAAGCCTTGACTCCTTTTCCCATTTCCCATTTTCTTGTCCATGATGCATCTTGTCTGAAGCTGTAATAATTCCCAGTGGATGTCTTTACTGACATGTGGTTTAGCCTGCTCTTAGGTGTAACATGTTTCAGGATGACTGTTAAAAGAATATTAAAGGTTCTCTCTTTTTTTTCTTTTTTTTCCCTTCCCTTTATCCCCCAGCTATATTAACACAATTTCATCTACAAATATTTTCAGTACTTTTATACATAGCAGACTTTGCCCACATCATGGAAATGCCCCCTATTATTTTGTTGATATCCAGGCATTGATTTTAGAAAAATCTGGGGAGGCTCCTCATTTTTCTTGAATTCCTTTTTTCAGAAAATAAGAGCTGTCTTGAGTTGTCTTTCATTACTAGTGCACAGTGAAATGAGCTCCATAATATGGAGAAACGAGAGATGTTCTGGACTACAGCAGTTTCACAGAGATCTGGAGAACTGATTCATCTCAAAGAGGGAAGAATTAAAAAAAAAATTGTCCCAGAATATTAACTTGTGAGAGTGTCGGGTAAGAATCTGAACTGTTTGAAATTTGATTTCAACTAAATTCCAGATCTTTTGTGTTTCAGTCAATTCTCTTTCTACAATGGCAACCTCTTAGGGCTTACCACTGCAGAACCTGAAACCCAGTGATATGGCTGCATGAAGCGTAATGCTCAATGACCTCTTTTGTAGGACTATAGAGATCTCATTAACATTAATACCTTTTGTGGAGAACCTTAGGACAATGGGAAGCAGAGCTTTAAAAAACATGCATTCACCCACAGATGTGCATTGAAATTTTAAAGACATGTACTGGATTGTTAGGAATATGCACACTGAATTTTAAGCAAATCCCTGAAGTTTCCAGTGCCGCTGTTTAAGCGTTTCATTCTCTGCTATGTGCAGTGACTTTCATGAACAGTTTAAAGCAGTGATATGAACTATTTGCCTGAAAAAACTCTGCACTCATCCTGCGGATCTCCTGGCAGCTCTGTCATGATCCCACCCACTGAGACACAAGGAGTCCTCTCGACATACCTACTAGCTCTTCTTAATGTGATTAATAATCCTCAGGTAGCTGGTAGGGGTGGAGCTAGAATGTGCATGACTTTGAACGTGGATCCTCACTGCTCTGTTTAGTTGCCCAGACAAGCTCAATAAAATGTATACTACAATTAAAAGCCAGATAATGACTGTAGGTTATGGCCCTTTGTGATCAATGTAAGCATCTCTCCAATAGAGAAAGCAGTTACTTAAATTTAAAACTATATATCCTTGCCTTGTCATTTCTGTTAACTTCTGCCTGCGTGTGATTGTGTGTGTGCATCTAAATATACATATGTGCTTATTTGTGTAAATGCTTATATATATAGATGGACACAAGCACAAGCACATGTGCAAATTATATGTTGGGTTCACTGATTTTACCCTATTTACACGTGGCAACACTGATATTCAGTGGTGGGCACAGAGGAAAACAGCAGCCATGGAGAGAGACTTAGTCAGGATACAAGCTGCTGATAATGAGTTTAAAGAAAATAAGTCCCATCTGACAAGTATATAACCATGCGTGCTCAGATAAATGGAGCCTAATACTACCATATGGAGACAGCAAATGAAACAGGTTCAGTTTAAGTGGCTAGTTGGGATCATTTTTCTTCATGAGGAAGATCTCATGTTGCAGGCAAGATGGTATCATTCTAAGATGGATGTCTATAGACACAGAGAAGTTCAATGCTCACTCAGTTATGTGATGATGAAAGAGCAGAGCAAAATTGAAGAGATGTACAGACTTCATTCTGCCTATATGGTTGGTCCAAGAAGAGGCAATGGTCCCTTGATGTGAGTTTGGATCTCGATGTTGTTAGCTTTTCTGCGAAAACAGAAACTCTTGGGTTTTGTCTTAAGGATTCAAACCATGGCATTTTCAACTGGATTACTTGAGTTAGGGCAGCAAAATATTCTATTAAGTACAAGAAGGTAACAGAGGATAAACCAGAACTGTGAACCATGTAACAAACTCCATTTTCACACATTCTGATGTACGTCTGACATAATCTGTGTGGTATTTTTGAATTCAATTGTATGAAAAAAGGATGTTTATAAATTATTTCTAAGCTTTATGGAAAAGATATCTTCTTACCAACTGTTGCATCATCCGGAACTCTTTGAAAGTAATCAAGTAAAGCTCCTAAATGCCATGCTTACCTGCTACTGATGATTCCCTCCAAACAAATATCCTATTGCAGAATCTGTTACCACATCAGGCAGAAATGGCCATACACATATGATTATGTAAATTTACCTCTCGCAAAATTAGTTGCCAGGTTGGTTTGTAAAGATTTCTGCATCCTGTTTGGGGCATAAGCACATCTGAACATACGGACCACATAGCACGCCATGCTCTGCCTCACAGTCATATACTCAGGGGCTAACACAAAACATTTTCCTTGTACAAAAATCCACCACTTTGCTAAATAGAGTTTTATTTATATTTGTTCTGATGAACTATTTTTCTAATGGGATAGCCTCATAATCCCACATTTTAGAGAAGAAAATTTGAATAATCACACAGATGAGTTCTGTTTCTCGGCAGGTTTTATCAATACAGATGTATGCCAGATTGTTTTACTCAAAAAATCTCATTAAGACTGATGTATGCCAAAAAGGTTATTTTTCCTGGCAGAGTTAAGAAGTTATAATAACAGTTACGTGAATGTAGACCCCCTTTTCCATACCCCCCTGTCCCTGTTAGAGGTAAAAAACAGGTATTTGAGAAATTTTAGATTTTATATTTGGCACTCTCAATGACATTCAGGAGAACATTGACGAGATGGTTTAGATTCTGCCACTTTTTCAGGAGCAAACTGGGAAGAGTTTTCTGGTTTTCTTCAACTATTTAGTCTGGAAGTGCTTACTTGGATATTGTTGCTTACTATATGACTGCATACTACCTGGCAACATTTTAGGGCAGTAAAGAGTGGGAGAAGAGCCCGTGTGGATTACAATGAATCTTATTTTTGTGTTTTATTTCCATTTTCGTTTGGTATTTAACATGGGAGAAAAAATTGTCTGAAGGGCAGCTGGCTGGTTTGACTGAGCATGTACTCAGAACCCATATGTTTCAATGTATAGTGAAAATTATGCACTTGAATTAGAAAAAACTAAAATACTAGAAAAGCAAAAATTATACTTTTTTAATTAATGAGTGATCAAAAAAGGCAGGGGAATAATCTTTAGAGACTAAAATGAGATTGTACATTCTCCACATGCTGATTTTTGACTGGAATACAGACAGCAAGGGTAAAAAGTTGTCATATTGTGAATACTGAATTTTGAGATACATAGAGATACATACAAAGAATTTGCTTGGGCCTTGTGGACACTGAGTTAAATCTTATCAAGTGCAAGCTTGTTGCAAATTCTTGTAAATATCATTGTGCCAGTTTTTTTGATCCTGTATGTGCTGGGATTACTTAAGCAAACTTAACAGTTAACCACTGTAATGTGATTTGTATTCATATTTGTATATGAGTTAAATCCTTGTCCTTCATGGAAGAACCTCAGAAAGTTGTTTCCAGTTATCAAATCTACCCAAATATCCATTAAATTGCAACACAAGATGATGGTAAAAGAAATTAGACGAAATACAAATGTTACACAAAAAAATAGGAGGAAATCCAGTTCTGATTTTCAAGTTAATTTTATTTTATTGGTTCAGAATATGTCACAGTTTATCTATACCTAATGAGAATTCCTTATGCTGGTATGTCATATCTCTTCTTGAACCAAAGTGATTATCCAGACCGTAATAGGAATGATACTGGAGGAGAAATACAATGTTAAGACCACTTCAGATGGGGTGAAGTCATAGTCACTTGAGTCAGAATCAAGTGTATGATGTGGAATGGTGTCTATGAAGGTGATGAATGAGGGGCCATTATAAAGCCCAGTGCTCTATTTAAAAGGAAGAGAAAGGTATGTGTAGAACATAAAAATAGAAATATTTTCTGTGTCAGGAGATTGGAGCAACCACTATGAGAAACAACTGTTAATATGACTGAAAATAGTTGGCTGGTATAGTTCATGATCTCATGAAGTTTCATTGCTACTATGAGGATGACGAGAGGTTTAGTTAATTACACCCTGGGTACTAAGAAAAGGGAAAGAACAATAAGCCTGTTTGTGTTTCAGAAAATAAAAGTGCTACAAACTATAATATTGAACAGAGTATTGAAAAGAAAGAGTTCCATCTTATGGATACCAATATTCATTCATAGAAAGCAAAAAGAAAACTATATAATCATTTTAAGAAAAGGCAGAAGCAAAACTCTTTTCATATTTCAGTAATACCAGGTAGAGCAAGGCTAGAACTTATTTGTATGTTATCATGTGCACTACATGGGTTTAAACATTAGATGTAGAGTCAGCTAACAAAGACTAAAGGAGTTAAGAAAGACTGTTATAACATCCATAGTGATGTTTTATTTTAATTCAATCATGTACTATTTGTAGTTACCTGGAAAAGATTTCAGAAAAGATCAGGAAAGTGTCTGGAGATCAGTATTATTAAAGGCTGCCACAGAGACTTTATTCATATTCTGGTGTTCCCATAAAACCAACCTTCTTCAACATCATTTTTAATGCTTAAAAAAAAAAAAAAAAAAAGAAGTTAAATGACTACAAATATGACTCATGAAAACTAGTATTGATCTCAATAGTTGTTTGTGCTAGCATTTGATACCCATTTTCTACACAGTGAAGGTGCTTAGCGATGTAATTCAGTACCAGTTCTTGCTATTCTTTTGTCTCTTGCCAGATCCTGTCAATGGCAGAATGAACCTTAGTAAAGAAAAAAATCCAAAAAAACACCTTGAAGAAAGGAGAGAAGCCATACAAATTACAGAGAATGAAACAGTTAAATAAGGGCCAAATGCTATATTGTTTTTATGGTAGAAAACCACTTGAATCTATCCACTGAATTTAGTAGGACCTACAGGTACTTTCATGAGTCACTGGGTCTGAGCTAATATACTCTGCTGGAAGATGAAGCATATGGCTTAGACTGCTCTGTGCTGGTACCTCTGCTCTGGATCAGAGTGGTCTATTGCCTGGCCAGGCTGAAAACAGGCAGATTGAGGCTGGCTCTGTTTTCTATCCATCCATGCAAACATGCCTGCTAAAAACTTCCAAAAACTGGACTTCAAGCCTGTCTTATGATGAGAATAAGTGTCCCAGTTTGAGTCAACATTTATCTGGTAGTGTATTTGATCTAGTACCATAATATTTGAAATGGTCCATGAATATGACAAAAATGTTATATTTTCTTCAAAGTAAAATAAAATCAACAAGGTAAGTAGACCAGAAAAAAACCAAAGAAACCCAAACCAAACCAGAAAAAGACCAACACTGCAAAAACCAGCTGTCAAGTGTTCCCTAAGCATTACTCTCACCCATCTGGGAAACTGTCTTTGGCTCTGCAGTATCACAGGCACTTTTTGCAAGTAGCATAAGCAAAGGCTTAGCGTCTGGAAGAGGGACAAGACAGGTTTCAATTACAGCAGATTTCAGGCATTCATATCTGAATTGGATGCCTTTAACCTCATCATCAGAAAACTGTCAGTTCCTTTCTGGCAAAAAGGATCAGAGTAGGTCTCTCAGTGGGTGTTTGCAAGTTTGCATAAGGAAGCATCTTCAGGAAAAATGGAGAGCCTTTTACAATCCTCTTTGCTAAAGTCTTCGGGACATTGTGCTGTGTGGCTGAACCTCCAGTACCACATAGGTATTGTCCTTCCTGTGATCCTGTTTAGGTAAGATAGCTCTTCATGTTCAGGTGGGTTCCTTGTTCCTTCCCCTTAAGGTTTTGAGAATCATAACATTTTCTTAATTTCTGCTGCTGAATCTGCCAAAAGATTTTGTCTGTTCTGAGGCTGAGAGATTCAAGGGAGTGTTGTGCAACAATATGGCATTCAAAGCACCTCACCTGAATTTTTGGTTTCACATTAATTCAGAATGCAATGTGAAAGCTAGAGGTCTTGGAAAGTACAAACCAAACACCAGTAATTTTCACCTGAACTCATTCAAACTGAAGCCAGAAGGTTTCAAAGAGCTCTAATAATCACTGAGAGACTTAGCAAAAGCTTGTCTGATCTTATATTTCTGACTTAGTACAGCATTCTAACCTGCTTTCACACTCTCTGTAGCCAAATTAAGAGCTCTTAGACAATGATGGATGGCAAGTGTGCCACACTCTGACTTTAAAGAAGTTGAAATAAAGTACCAGCTGGAAAGAAATAATGGAAATGTGTATAGGCTGTTCAGTACACACGTAAATGTAAATAACACATATGAATGACAGTAGAACTGAAAAGAAAGGCTTTAAAATATGTTTCCACATCCTCCAAATAAGGTGTTGAAATTCTAGGTTACAGAGCAATACTTATCATTATCAGAAAAAAAAGTAAATGTAAAGTGAGTTAGCCTATACATGTAGTAGAAACCATAAAACGTGTAACAGCTTTGCTCTCTGATGCAAACATTTAAAGCCTCAGATCGCAAAAATCTGAAGTGATTCCTTTGAAGATGATAATTTTTGCTTTCATACAGAATGGCTAAATCTTGTACAGGCAAGAAAAGGCATATCTCAGGAGGCAGTTGTGCCTTTCCCTTTTCTGTCCTCTCTGAGGGTGATTATGATACCTCATACAGTCCTACAGAAAAAACCGGTAAGTGCCGTGACAGAGTTTAGCCAAGTGTTAATATACATTTGACCAGAAAGACTGACTGGCAGGTGACATGCTGGACTGCATGTCTGCTATCTAACCCTAATATATCTTGCAATCATCATCTTTCATTTTTGGCTGCACTTTGGTTATGAGTTCTTGCTACATTATGGGTACTGCATTCAACTTTGTGATCATCCTGCTGCTAGGATTCACATATTGAAATCAGTATTCTGGATCAGGATCAGTGAAGTCGCTTCAGATTTTCAGGCTCTGTGTGAGTGTCTAACTATTGCTACTAAATGTAATAATCAGAGTATTATGAAACCAAGTATCCTACTCTGTCCTCAGATGTCCAGAAAGGAGTGTGACTTGAAATGCCATAACTACCCTGCAAGTATGTATATACCTTCTCTCAACTAGCTCTGGACATAATATGTAGCAACGGCTGAAAAGAAGCAAAAAAACTAGAGAGTTATGAGAATGCAACAACTTTCTGAGTCCAAGTTCTATATAAATAAGATACTGAAAGAGAACTTAACTCTATTTAATTTTACTGGATCCTGACCTGTACCATGTAGACTAAATTTTTACAGAAAGTGACAGACAAACTGCAAGACAGAAAGAGATAATCAGAAAAAGACTGATAATCAGCAGGGTAGATAGTATGTCTAAAACTATAAATTCTTTCAGCTATGGAAAAATGTAGAAATTATTCTAGAATGTCTCTAAAATTTAAGCTCTGCAACACAAACCTTTTAAANTTTAACCCATAGGCTACATCAGTTTTTCAAGTATGGCTTTTAAGGCCACATCACCATTGGGAAAAAAAAAAAAATCTGGCCTGTTCAGGAAGTATAACAGGAGAACTATTTTTTATGTCTTTGTTGAACTAAGACAAAATGTTTTCAAAAGAAAGTCAAAATAGGAACTGAATTGCTTTAAGAAATACAGTGATCTGTCATAGAGACTCAGTAAAAAAATGTGATAAGGGAAGATTTATTTTTCATTCTGCATTTAAATAATCTACTTTTTTAACATATAAATCTAATGCCAGTTTTCTGTCTTCTGTGCAAGAGACTGCGATCAATTTATCTCTGCTTTGGTTCTGGACAAACAGTATGCATCTGTTGCAAGTTTATTTGAATAACTCAATGCATGTACATTCTGATGAAACACTAATAGACACAATGTAGCCACATTACACAGGCACAGTAATATGTTTGCTAAGCTGATCAATAATAAGATTGATCAGTCTTTTCCTTGGCCAAGTTAATCATGGTATTGATCAGCTTAGCAAACACATTGCTCTCCTTGTGCATTATTGCTATACAGGGTGTCCTCTCCACCCCGATCAAGTGGGCAACAGGAGATTTCAGAAAATGAAATATAGCCACATTTTCTACAGTAAGTGCTCCTATTACTTCAAGCTCATCTTTTACAGATAACTATAACATTTCATGATTAAGGTGCTTGGGTTCCTTAGCCTTGTCTTGCAAGTTGGAGAATTGTTGTTAAAAACCTGGAAAATTTCAGAATCTTTTTTTCTAAGGCATAAGACACTCAGCCCAGGCACAGGCTGTAATGTGGTCCTCTTTCTAACATTAACTATTAGAGAGTTCCTAATTCTATATGCATCCTATAAAAGCATCTCTCATACTAGAGATTTTAGGCTTTCTTAAGGGAAACAATTTAATTGCAGATGAAGTTCAATACAATCATAAGAGATGGATCTTGGGGGGTATTATTACCACAGTGTTTGAAGATTCAATTCTGGAACTATACTGCAAGATATTCAGTACTGTCAAATCAACATTAAAGGGAATTGCATGGTTATTTCCCTATATGTAGTGGCACAAAATGCACCTAAGTATGAAAGTAGATATATTATATTGAAGCTATAACTTTTACATGTTTTTTTCTACTTTTATAACTTGTTTTGAAAGATTGAGTTGTGCCAGTGTGCCATGTTAATAAAACAGGTCTCAAGCACTTTTTACAGTTTGAAGAACATGGTAATGTAAAGGCTTATTTTGTGTACAAAACTTCTTCCATTAGTGATAAAATAGGTTCCCCTCTACAACTACAATACAGCATTGGAAATAGTAACTATTTTCTGGTGTGTATCTTAATTCAGATAGTAGGAACAGAAAGTAGGAAAGTCAGATCCTAATTCCAGACTTGTCTGGATTTAGCAAATATCTTGTGGACTAGAAGCAGTGGGAGGACTATACAAATGGCTACAAGTACTCATGGAGTACCATTTTTTTATGATGTGCTTTCAAGAACAGATGTAATTCAAAACAAATGTATCTCAGAGCAGATATTCAGCTGATGGAAACAGGATTTGGTCAATTGAGCTGTTTCTCATACAGTTCTTAGATACTACCAAAACACAGTGTGGGATATAAGATACCATAATAAGGAATTGTTCTAAGGTGCAAGTAAACTAGTGAGAAGTTAACATTACTGGGTAAAGATATATGTACAGCTTATATTCCTAGTCTGAGTGCAGGTAGAAATTAAACCTTAGAAACTGTTGAAGTTAGGTGATAGGAATCCCATCCCAAAGTTTTTAACCTTAAGAAAGCTCAACAAGAATAGAGAACCTTTAAAAACACCCAGGTAATGTGATGTCCCACTAATTCATATTGTAAATATTGTACTTGCTTCAGTCTCTGTTGTGTGGTCTTTTCACAGAGCTCACTTTCATAACCATATTGTTGCAAATAGTAACAAAATTTTTTCAAATTGATGTCATATTTTTAAAATTTGAAGATATCCAGTGCAAGACTGAATTTGAACGCCTGGAACATCTACATCTCCCATTGATGTCAGCTGCTTGACACTGTAGACAACTTGGTTGAGGTGTTTTCAATTGGTGAGCAAAAAGGAAGACCCTGAAGCCACTAGCAATTATAAAAATGCCAGTGTAAATTAATAAAGTCAAAGCCTGACTACTGATTTAGTAGGTACTACCAGACTATTGTGAATAAATTTTGCTTATATAAGTGTAATCACTGAGTATCTATAATCAGGAATTTTTTTTAGAGTGTATTGTCTGATTTTTCATATATGAAAGGTACAGGACTAAAATCTCTGGAGGCACAATCTTGTAGTCAGTCTGAAAAAGACAAAGTTCTCTCATTGCTCTGTTTATGCACCTGAAATTTAACTCAAAAGATGAAAGAAGAGCTTCATCCATATTTACACAACAGAGACATTGATGAATGAACAACAGCTAAAGTGAGAATTTTCACAAAAAAAAAAAAGGGTTTTTTTAATAACATGAGAGAAAATAAATTGCTAATCTGAAGACTTTAGTTTCAATATTTTCCTAATATTTTAAAATTAAAGTTTTTGAGGTAAACTGCTCAGGTTGTTGCATAATGGGTGGGTCACAGAATAAGAAATGTTGGCTTCAGTCTGACTGACACATCGGGGTGACTTTCAAATACACCTCCTGCAAATGTGATGTTTTCTTCTTCTTCCTTGCACTGTGCAGTTGGCTGTGTGGCACCTCTATCAAAAACGTGGAGGGTCCAGGACTACAAAGAAGGTCATATGTAATGAGGAGGGAAGGTGGAGTCTAAGCTGTGGGTCTCGTACTGGCATTGCCAATAACTACAGCTTAGAGAAAGAAGGTCACACTGCTGCAGGGCCCTGACTGTAAATGGTGCTTCTATTGCTTTAAAGACTACATAATTTCATTCCACTTAAGTCAGCAGACTGGGAGTATGTGTAATGATCTTCTCTTCACCCTCCAGGGTCTGAGCAAGAATGGTTCCAAGACCAAGTTTTCTGGCTTCCATAAAGATTTCAAACGAAGAGTTTAAATCTGTGTGCAAGAATATTGAAGGTGCTATTAACGCTTGTTTGAGCTTTAGGAATGCCCTTTGACATCCTCCATCACTATTCCAAGCACGTAGTACAGATATTTCAACTTAAATAACTGAAACCAATTCTTGCTTTTACAGGAAGTCTGAAGAGATTATTTTAACACTACCTTGCCCAAATAAAGGGAAGTGCTCCATTTACATGATATCTTACCACAATATTCCAGAATTTCTTTTTTGAGTGCCAGAAATGCCTTTCTCTTCATTTTTGCAAACTTATTAACTCTTCTTTTGCCATCTTTATTTAAGAAAAAATCCTTACCTTTTTTTAGCATTCTGGGACTCAGTTTCCGTAACATCTTCGCAGAAAATTTAAGAATGATTACTTTTTTACTTCTGTTTTGTAAAATATCAATACTTACACTGAATCTAAGATATCTCTGGAGGACAAGGAAAAGGAAAATTTCACCTCCAGGTCAAAAAGCCAGGAGTACATCTCTGGAGTGGTAAATGAGAGGTAAATAAAGTCAGGTACTTAAACGGAGAATAAAATTTGAAACATTATGGTGGTGTTCATTCACCATATATTGTGCACCAGTAACTCTCATCTTCAGAGATGCTTTGACAGAAATACTGGGATGCAGTATCCAAGCTGAGGCTTGATTAGAAGGCCGTTACCTAGCTTGTACCCCTGGAGAACACAACCTTGCTTCACGCCATTGGTTATTGGAAAGGGCTCAGAGAGTGCGTCACCATATCTGACTTGGCCACACTGATCTTCATGCAGCAGGATGACCATTTTGAGGAACTTGGGGGGACATCCTAATCGTTCCAAGATCTGCCACAGGCCTTT
>VWZG01003410.1:35841-73152 GCA_013396735.1 Grallaria varia | reverse complement strand
TATATGTTTTATTGAATTGTTTGGAAGAATGTAATACACACATTTTTAGTTCACTGATATTTGCTTGCAATGAGTTAATATGTTTTTCAGATTTTAAATTTAAGCATGACAGTTTTCTCAAAAATCCTGCGTGATAAGATCAGAAACACTGGGAAAAGCTTCTGTCATTGCAGTATCTTCGATATTCAAGGGTTTGGGTAGGTTTTTTTACCTCATGAGGATCACAAAAGGTTTGATTCATGTCAGCTAGTAAGGTATCAAGAGCACCTCGGAGGAAAAGATTTATGTAAGAGCAAGGAAGCAATAATGGTAATTTATTGTAGGCAGATTCTTTTTGAATGCAACAACAGTAACAGACCGAGGGAAAAGGCCACATCAAGATTTTGATTGACTCACAAAACCATCATGAATACCTACAGTCCCCACATGTTTCATTTAAGGCTACTTCATTTGCTTGTCTTTCTAAAGCAGAGGAAAAATTATTAGCTTTTTTGTTAATATTAAAATACCTTACAATCTATTATTCCCACTCACTGAATTAATACAACTTTGCCATGCCACATGTTCACATCCAGCCTCATAACAAAGTCAACACTATGCATTCAAAAATATGAACCAGGTCTTACCATGAGGATAGACTTAGTAAAATGAGATACTTTATTAAAAACCTCCATGGTTTTGGACTGTTTTAAGAATTTTCAAGAAATTGATTGACATTATGTGAGGATATTCCCCTCCCCCTCCATGAAACCAAAGGTTCTCATAGAAACATGTTTGTCTTTTTTCAGAAACTTGCATTCTAAAAAAATCTCATAAATTTTCTTAATAAAGTTGTGGGATTTTTGAACATTACAGAGTCCATTTTTAAGTTAGGCACAACTAAATATTTTTCTAATTTTTTCCTTGAAAACCAGACTCTCAGCAAATTGGCAATTGTCACATGAAAATCTACATTCCTTGAAAATTGTACTGATTTGTTAAAAAACCAAGCAACAAACCCCAGATCTATTTAAATAAGTATCTGCCAAGGACTGATATTTCACCTGAATGTTTTTTTCAGTAGCATTTTTGACAAGGAATATAAACATATAAATATCTTTTATATGAACTAATCAGAGCAAAAAACTTCTGACTCTAAAACTAGCAGCTTTCTAAAAATAAAGCTTTCATGTTGCTGAGACATGAACTATTAGGGATGAAACGTGTGCTGTGGTTCAGAGGCAGACAAATATCTGTCTGATGCACTGCCTGCTCCCAGCCTGCCTGCTGTGGGTGCCTGGACTACAGTGCTTGCTCAGTGGGTGCAGTCTGTGAAACATCTTTTTCTTGTTGCTGTGCTGGGGAACAAGATGCAGTGAAGAGCAGAGACAGCCACCTCAGACCAAGGACCAGCACACATCGGAGAAAAGACCACAGAGAAGAAATCAAGTCTGCTATTTATTACTGCTTACATACATGTAGATGAAAGAGTTCAGTCCTTCAAAAAGAAGAGAGCAGCAAGGGATATGAAATATCGTATTGGTGTTGCTAATGATACTAAACTGTGTTTTTCAGCGTGCAGAGATATTACATTATCCCTTCTATCATCATTCTTATGAGGGGCAGGGAAAAATTTTGTTGACCTGTAACTTATACTAACTTGTTTTAGACAGGTTAATATTTTTCTTTTTAATTAGGTAGTTAGAAAAAAAAATCTGTGTTTACATATCCATCTAACAATGAAATGCCAGCAATGAACTGCAGCAAAACTTCAGTCTCCAAAAGGTTATTTATATTTCCAGATTCTAGACTACAATAGGGAGATATGTGAATTAAGAGAAAGGTTCTTCCAACTACAAACATCCTATTGACAAATCTTGAGACAAAACTAGAGTCTAAACATTCATATACTTAGAACTGGGGATGCTGAGACTTGGTAAGCCTAGGTTATGGCAAATACGGTGTGAGGCACCTATTCCATTTGTATGCGACTGGACGGACCCATGGCACCTTCCTTGGCACTAATTACATGACAAAATATAAGATCAAAGACATGAATCATTACCGAAGTTGTCAAATGCTGCAGGATTGACCTTTCTGATCCTGAAGTGAATAGGAGCATTAATAAGGTATGAATTCAGTAAATGCAGCAGCAAGCTCTCAGTTCGAAAATAGTAATATAGCAAACTACATTTCTGCAGTAAATATGTATAGGAAGAAAGATTCAAGTGTACACAGAGCTGTCTTAGCAGTTTGGAAAATTTAAGAGTTATGTCTATGCTGCTTTGATATCATTTACTGTATTCCTATGCAGATAAAATGGCATAACTGTATTCATTATTAAAGAGCTGGAGAAGCTTTTATTACTGCCTCATTTAGAACTTAGAGATAAAATTTCAAAGTCCTATTTCAAGCAAATGTGGTGTATTTTAGGCTGATCAAAACCTCTGAGATGCTTCACAAGATTAACTTGTATGGTATAAAAGCTGCACTGACAGTACAGTGCAGCACTTGCTTTCTTTGAACACTGCCATTTCTTGAATGGAAAGTGATCAAATAGCATCTTGAACACATTGACTAGAACAGGAAGTGAAAGCACCAGAAACTGCAAACACCCCCAAAACCTCTATAGATGAAATATTATAAACAGTAGTATATATTAAATGCCAATTTAGACAACTATCACTAATGTATGTCTTAGTTTAATAAAAATGGCCATAAACAATTAAGGTCTCTCTAGGTGCTTATCAGAAGCCTGCTACTCCTAATTGCTGTGCCTTATTCAGCTTTAACCCAGAGATAAAATCTTGGTCATTGATCACACCTACCTGAACAGCATGAATTTCAGGAACAGTTTTATGCCCTTTAAAGGTAGCAACAGCTGAAATAGCCACCTTATTCTTTCAATCCGTGAGACTAGCTTTGCAAAGGGCCCAGTCTCTCCATCTGGAAGAGGAAAGTGAGAGGTTGAGAGGTTGAGGAAAAAAAGGGATGCTGAAGAGGATGGAATGGGAGCAAGCACAGGGCAGCAGAGAAAAGTGAAGCTGCATTCCAAGCCTGTTGTGTCCAAGTTAAATTGCCTGGTGATCGAGATCTTATGAAATGGATCCTTGGCTGCAGCACGCTATTTGGCTTCCTGTTACACACCAGCACTGCCAAGAGACATTAAGCAGTCATATTTGAAAACACTTTGCAGGTGCCAGGCTGTACTCTTCTCTGTGTTAATGTGAATTTGATCATCTACTGTAGATATAACATACAGGGGAGGAGGAGCAGAGTCTGTGAATCAGCCATTTTTGTACTGAGGGCGGATCAGAGGCAGAATACCAATAGGATCTGCACCTTAATAATAAAAAAAAACTTTAAAAAAAATCACTGAACACTGTGCCAGTCTATTAAAAACTGGTACTTGTGCAATCTGAGACATCTGGTCACTTTTCTTTGGCCATTGATGAGGAAATAAAGATGATCAGGCCTGGAATCTGGACAAATCTGAGATCAAATATTTCTACTGTTTAGCAGTTTCCTTATAAGAGAATTATCTGGTTGATAGATAATCTAAATATATATTGTATGTGAATTCATTTCTATTTTGGAATGCTTTTCTTCATTCATTTTTGTACAGTTCTTCATGGGAGAAAAACAATGCTCGGTTCATTTCCAGAATCAAAAGGACTCTGTCTTCCCCTTGAGTTATTCCCCCTCCTTTGCTTCCCTCATATTTGCTTTTCCCCCTCCATTCTCCTACAACACACACACAAACCCTTTATGTTTGTGAACTGCACATTAACCCAAAAGGTTAATGAGCACAGGGCTCAGGTGCACTCCATACTCTTGTGGCATTACTAATATTGTGGTCATGGGTTTGGAATGGCATTCTGGCAAATTAGTTCTTTTGTGATTTCTGTGCTAAAAGCGACTCTGCTGTTTTCTGTGCTTCCTAACTGCATTTTTATGCTGAGCTTTCTGTCTCTATGAGAGTATGTTTTTTGCCCATTCCATTACCCATTCACTGTGAGCACAACAGAATTATTTGTGAGATCAACACCAACTGCAATATGGTGAATAGGTCAGTGACAATCAACTTTGCTAAATATTCCTGTGCATATAAGAGCAGCGGAAGGGCTGATGGAAAAGGGGCAAATAAAAGCTTTGAATAAGAAAATGTCCATCAGAACTCCACTGAGCTGGGGACTTAGATGAACAAAACCCCTGGAAATGTCTAGCAACAATTCAATCACCTTTCGAGACTGGTTATCACATCAGCAGTATTTAGACACCCCTCTGCCTTATGAAAAAGTTGTTAAATCTTTAAACATTATAACTCAAAGAAAATCTAAAAAAAATGTTCCTTATGGAAAGAAAAACAACCATCTTCTACTAAAAGCATGTCTGCAACTCAGATGTAAGGGACCAGCAAGGGCAGTCTGGTGAAGTGAAGAAGTCAAACCTGCAGGTCAGACAAGCCTGGACATGACTGCAATGCTCACTGCATGGCTGTAGGCTGGGGCTTCCCTTCAGCTCCCTTGTTGCCTGCCAGCAAGCCAGGTCTTGGCAGCCATTTGAACTCCACTGGTGGAGAAAGTATTCTGGGCTCTGGCATGAGGTTTGGGAAGACAGTGTTTTAAAGCCACATAGTAGTTTAATTTAAATACTGGTGATGATGACCATCTTCTGTGTTGTGCTTAAAGTAGTTCCAGATTTGCAAGAAGCTAATGGTCAATTAATTAATTAAAAATTTCAGATACAAGTGAGTACATTCTTTATAATCAAGTACTTGCCTAGATGTTCTTGACACAGCTTAGTTTGAATTTATCACAGGAAAACATGGGAGCAATGACATTGTTTCTGTAGAAACCTGGAGGTAAATGCACATTTAACACACAATTATCTTATCTAGATGGTTAAGTGAAAGAAAGTTGTGTCTTCCTTTGATGTCAGTAGCATTGGCTGAGATTCAGGGGCACACCCTACTTTAAAGTAGCTGCTCAGTTTGTGAGGGGGAGAATCACACCCACTCAGGACATGAAAGCTCCAATAGGACTACTGGGTCACATAGATTTGGGGTGCAGCAGCCTTCCAGGACAACTTAGTGTGCTGTGACTGATGCATTCAAATTCTGGGAAAGATGGATTCAGTGGCTTTTTTGAAAAAGGCATTTGTTTCTTGAGTGATGCATAAGGGATAAGAAGCTGTAATTTATGTAACTATACTGCCTCAAGCTTAGCATTGTGACAGCAGCTGTGGCCTTGGTACCTCAGGACCTTCTGACAGAGTGAGAAAGGAGAGATTCCCACAGTTCCTGTAGGCAAAATACTTCTTGAGTTATGCTCACAGGAGCAGAATTTGGCCTTAAGCTTAATCACCTGGAGGCGCTTCAGAAAATAAATGTGTATGTGCTTCCTTTGAGCAATTTGTCTGCAAATGTGTCAGTTGCTCAGCTTTCAAGCTTTGGTGGATGTAGAGATGCATAAATACTTCAAAACATCAGAGGGGAAGACAGAGATTAGGAATAAACAAAAACAGAAATGATGACTAACTGTGCAGAAGTACAAGTGTACTATGTATTGATTGGAACTTCTTTGTTGGAGAAATAAGACAGCCTGCTGTCTTGCACAGCATGATTAACGTCATCTAGGAGGAACCATGCACTTGCTGTCTCTGAAACTGTGGAGGTTCACAGTCAAGAAAATGAGGTATGAAAAATAACTTTACAAGAAGCTTAATTCTAAACATGTATTTATTAATCAGGTTCCTTAAAAAATAAAAAAAGGTAAGCAAAAAGTATGATCATAAAGAGCTAACAAAAGCTGTTATAAGTATACATAGCATAATTATAAAAACTACCAGTTTTTATGGTGGATCAGAATATATAACAATAAATAAAGTCTCTTAAATCACATTATTTGGGTCCTTATCCATGAAATCTGTAAAGAGCTTTGTGAATTGACTTGAAAATTGACTGATCTAATCTGACTAAACAGAGGAGACAAAGACTCTCACAGTATATAGCCCTTTTCCAGGATCCTATGTCTTAATCAGTCCTTATCTGAAGTAGATATTGCATCAAGTGGCACTGCAATCTTGCAGTCCAAAAACCAGTCCATATCATCTGACTGTTTAGTGTCTTGACTGGAACCCAGAGATCTTTCTCTTAAAGTAACATGTTTCTACTGACAGTTTCTCCTGCTGACCCAGAAGGTCTTGTTTGAGAAATGTTTATACGTCTTCTAATCCAAGATGTGAAGACATTTAGCTTGGTATATTCACACAAAACTCTACCACTTTGCCAAGTGAAATCTTACCGGTTCATGTCTGTTTAGAACCCTGTAGTCTCGTGCCCTCCACTTATATGCCATTTGGCACATTATTCTGAGTTTGGAGAAAAAGAACTTCGATAGTATCCAAACCTTACTAAGAAAGGAAAAATATTTGCTTCTTCTGCTCTGACACCCTAAATCAAGCTTAATCACAGATTTGTCCAAATGGTTCTGTTTGGTTTTGTTTGATTATTTATTTTTATTTATTATTTTATGTAAATATTTAAAGATTGTTCTGAACTTAGTCTCCATGTATGGCTTAGTCCCTCTGGCTTCTTGGACTCCAGTGCTGAGGATAAATTTGCTTAATCTGTCACCTCTTTAACAGAACTAAATCTGCACTGAATAAAGAGCTCCTCTTGTAAAGGCACATAGTAGAAACTAACCGTAAATTACAACTAGACAAGGTAGATTTTCTTAAATAAACCGGCCTTTAAGAGCACTTGTAGATAAAGAAGCAAAGTTATTGAATCAGAATGCCATCTCAACAAAGTCTTTGTCAGTTAGAGCACAGACGTGACCATAAGTCTTCCTGAAATCTTTAAAGCATTTGTCAATGTCTCTCTGCTTCTGATAGACTCCATCTCATTGAGCAGGGTCCTGTATTATTTCTTTCCATGTCCTTTCCTCAAACAAGCATAATTTCTTTTATGCCTGAGGAAAAGAAAGAGAGAAATCATTGTTAAGTGTTAATGTCTGGTGAATGCTATTCCTCTATCCTTTCCAGTGAACATTCTCCCTCAGGAGCAAAACCTTTTCTAGCTCCCAAGGGTCATTACACTGTGGTCCAAACAATGGAAGTACCCCTAACTTCCTGTCTCTCCAGGGTTTAATGTATTATTCCTCTGAGAAACACCACAATTACAAGTGAAGGGACTGAAGTCTGAGCACTGAACATGAAAATACCACAAAAATTTCTTCATTCTCCAAAGACCTATCCAGACTTCAAATCAGACTGACATGGAAAGTGATTCAAAATTTCTAGATATTCTCCACCTCAAGTAATTGGTGGAGAAGATGGTGTGAAGAATGATTAGGTCTTGACTTGTTTTCCTTTGTACTTTTCTGCTGGGTGACCCAAGCCAATCCCAGTATTGATCCCAAAGGAAGTAACACTATGTCTGAAATGTACTTGAAAAAGTGAAATAAGGCAATATAATTACTAACAGTCTGTGTGGGTTTACACAAAACAAATTTTGTAGACCTAACTTAATATTTGTTATGAGATTATGGATTTTGTTGGTAAAGGTATTTCTATTGATGTAATACTCTTACATTTCTGCAAGGCATTGAATGAAAAAACAAGACATTTCAAAACCTAACTGGAATATTTTAAATGATCTTAGCCCTAACAAGGTGAAGTCTCCAAACCAGGTAGCAAACCAGCAAAACAAACAATATGTCTTTAGTTATGGTAAGACAGAAAGTCCTCAAGAACAACAATTATATGTCAATAACAAATTCCCTTTCCTGGGAAGAGATGACAAGAGGTTTAATAGTTGAACCTTAGGCTGGACAGCCTAACAGACAGATATCTTTGTAAGCAGCTTCATATATCAGCATTTCTACTGATATGATTAATAAGAAACACAGAAGAAACTGGGAAGAGTTCACAAGATTTTTTTTTTTTCCTTAAAGTCAAATCGAATGGCATTGGCCTACTGAACTCCCTGCAATGGTCTGGACTGGTTCTGTTTTGCATGTTGTACACATTTCTTCAGTTCAGTAGAACACTTAATTGAACATACCCTATTTCATACATGCTCTACCACCTATACACACTGAAATTGAAGATTAACCTCCAAATCTTATTGAGATACAAAATTAACTCCTAACATGGTATCCATTTTTCCTACTGCTCCTCTGAGGATGTAAATAATGTCATAGCTTCTTCTCTGCCATCAGAAAAAAAGTCATGAAAAAAAGTCCTTACTCAAGAATCATTAATTTTGTAGCTTTAATTGCTAATTTCAAAGCACAGAGGGATCTGTTGTACTTCCATGTGCTACCATGCTCAGCCTTGGACTACACAGCCAAGAAGTTTGCTCATGTCTAGTGGTGGTATTCATTGTATATTCAGTATTTCATGAAATTCTGCATTCTATTTCATACTATATGCAACATCTTTTTCATGCAACTTTTTTTTTTTTCTTTTCTTCAGCTATGAAGGCTAGAATTAAAGAAAGAAATAAAAAAAACATACTGTATTGAATATTTACAGTGCATTGCTAGATAATACTTTGACTTATTTGTCCAGGACCATATTCATATCAAATTTAATATATTTGACTAGTTTTTTGGACATCCCCACAGTGAATAAGTTCAATAATAACAGACCAAGAATATTCTCCCCCGCTTGTAATACCTAAGTAATTTGACATGACATAGCTACAGGTAGCTGCTTTCTTACCATAGTGGAACTACAGCCTTTAACACAGCAGGAAAGATGAGATTTAGTGGCACTGGTATGCAGATTCAAACACGTGTTTAAATCTTTGCAGAGCTGAGGCCTAGGGTGGTGTTTTGGATTTATTACAGAGATGAGCAGACAGTCATCTTGCTGGAGAGACACCGGATAATGGAAACACATCGTGCCGTCTGTTGGCAAAGCACAGTGCTGCAGCCGGAAGCTGTGCAAAATCACCTGAAACTGTTACCACCACCAAGCAAATTAGAAAAAATCATAGGGAGTCCTCAAAAACAAGCAAGCATATAAAAGAGCAATTGGCACAAAATCTAAATTTGGTTTTCTCTTTATTTGCTCACATCTGCTAAGTGAACACATTGCAATTTGATTACACAGCCAAATTACCATTTCCTCGCACAGCCTCTGTTGAGAGATTAGTTTCCTCCAAGTGTGAGCTTTCCTGCATCTCTGCAGATACACTTGGATAGAATGAATGGGCATAAGAGTGCCTGCTGCCCTGATGATTTCCCTTTGTAAGACAATGCTGTGAGAATATAGCAAGAATTGTTTTATTTCCATTTATGTGAAATTTATTTAATGAACAATTTTTATTAATATTGCCCACATGATACATGTAAATTCTAAGATATGTCTCTAGAATTTCTTTTTTATATGCAATAGGAGAATCTGGTTTTGCAAAAAATAAAATATCACAATGCTGTCTTATTTTGAGGCATCTACCCTACAAAGCTATTTTTATTTGCGCTGAACTGACAGTCAAAATATATCAAAATTCACTATTCATACTACAAGGTGCTAGAGATTGAAACATAGAGATTCTTTTGCCTGGTCTATAAAGAAATTTTCTTTTTTTTCAAATACATCTTCTGTGGAAGAAATAATGTTATTAACATACCCTTTTCCATATATTTTTATATAGCTTCTTGTTATTGTACAGAAAATACATTTTTCAAAGTATATACATTATATACATTACCATTTATATATTTAGACATTAAAAATAACTTACTTGAATAAAAATTATTTAACAATCCCTGTCACTATATTTGGGGAAAATACCAATAAAGAATAATGTAGAGAATGAAGCCTTTTTCTGAAGATGCTATAAGAAATTGTGCAAAAAGACTTCTATATGTTTTTAGGAGGTGAAGACAAGCATAGAAAAATGCTGTAGATAATTAATTTCATTTAATGTTTGTTTATTCATTTCGTGGGACTGGCGACTCAAGTTATGCCATCTAGTTTCTGGATACCTGAAAGTTTTACTCATAACAAAACAGTGTATCAGTTTCTAAGATGGCCACTCGTACTTTTGATATCTTCCCAGGCCTTGTGGCTCCCCATAGGCTTACAGTCTTGGATTAGCTAGAAATCTCTGTCTAACATCTATGAGGATTCATAAAGTAAATTTTCCTCTGTGTTCACAAAGCACCTCAGTCTTATATGTGGTCCCAGAGAATGTCACAAAAAAAATAGTTGACGCTTTACAGTGGGACTTGAAAAATCAGTTGGGGATGTCACAGCCCTTTTACACAGTAGTAGAAGATCACTAGGCATTTTCTCAGCAAAAGAAGTAGTCCTGGTTCTTTTCCATAAGAATGCCCTGCTTATGCCATCACAGGTCATGATTGCCAGTGTTCCTGAACTCACAAGCCAGATACCTAAAACCTTCACCTGGCTGTCAGGTACCTCACAGTTTCCTCCTCCTTTTGGAAACTTTTGGTCTTGTGGGAGCTGTCAGAGGCAAGAGATGGCAATGGCTCCCCAGTGTGCTCCACCTGCATGAGCTGAGTTTGCCATCCCATGTTGGGGAGACCGTAGGATGGGGAGTTTAGAGGGCACAGAAAGTGGTTTTCTTCTTGGAGCTGAGGGTTTGGGCTCACCAGCTGCTCCCACAGGTCTGGAGCTGTTGGTGAACTACACGTAACACCTGCAGCTGTGTCTGTACTTAGACATCACGTATATCTGTTCCCATTTCCTGAGTAAATATTTAAAGTATTAGGCTGTAATATGGAAGGAGCACAACATCCCCTCCTTTCTCCCATACTTCTGAAGATAGAAATTATCTCTACTCATTGAGAAAATAACAACACAATCACCTACTTGCAGCAGGAAATATGAAGTTGTGGATCCAAAATGAGTGGAGGTGGTTCTCCAAATCCGCAAAAGCCCTGCTCCAGTCCTGAGTGACATCTTCCTCCTGCCAACAGTTTCCTAGTGTCTAAGTTCAGTAACATCACTTTTGAGCACTGTACCACTTTCATCCTATGTAGACCAATTGATTTTTCTTATACCCAGTATTAAGAGCCTCAGTGTCCAGAATACAGAACTTGATTCCACTCTTGGAACCAGCAACCTAAATTTTTTCTAAATACTTTACTGGCCTCAAGTCCCTAGGAATGTCAGCATTTTCTTGCTACAGTTATGTTCAGGGAACTTCAGGTTCCAGGTCTCTTAAGTTCTAAGATTGAGCACGTGTTCCTGACATCATGTGCTCTATAACCTTGTTCTCTTTCCATGCAAATGAAAAGGGGATGAGATCAGAAAGCGCTGCTGCATTTGTAGACCTTTTATTGGTGTAGATTTGGGGTGGAGCCAGGGTTTATATCTGGAGCCAGGAAATTACATTAATTCTTGAGGCCTATAATACATTCATAGTCGGAAATATCTTCTCTGAATGGGAACTAGGATTCCCTAAGACTAATGAAAAGTATATAAAATATATAGCCTCTTAATCTCTTCCTGTGCCATAAGAAAGAGTAAACCAATCTTTTTACCTCAATTGGAGTTGAAGCAATCTTTATAGACAAGAAAATGTTGCTAAGGTGTACACAGTGTTTTTTGTGCTCCGCATTGCAACTTTATAGCAGAGCTATTCTGCTGTTTCTAGAAAAAAATATTTCCTCTTTTTGCAACATGCTAGATTTCTTTTGGAGACATGAAAGAAGTCCCAGATACTGCGACCTTTTATTCTTATATCATCTATTTGAAATACCTTGTCTTCATATTTCAGGAGCTGGTCTGACAATCCTTGGGTCCTATGAGATAGCAGAAGCCATGACAATACTGGTAACAATAACTCCTCCTTCCACAAGAAAATTTATAAATAAACAATGCAGTTAATAAAAATACTCCAGTAATATCCCCCTTTTGGATTGAATTTGTCTGGCTGCCAGATGTCCACCAAGCTGCTCTATCACTTCATCTCCTTCACTACACCCCCTCATCAGTACAAAGAGAGAAAATAAAATAAAAGCTTATGATAAAGACAGATATTGCTTGCCAATTACTGTCATCTTATTTTGGGGGAGATTAATTAAAATTATTCCCAATTAAAAGTAGATTACAATAGCAAGCAACAAAGTAAAACTAAAAACTCACCTTCCTGCCACCCTCACTTCCTCCCAGACTCCACTTCACTCCTTTCTTCCTGAGTCCTCTACCTCCTCCCTTCTGAGCTGAGCAGGAAAACGGGGGTTTGTGGTCGGTCCATAACATTTTCTCCTTCCTCCTCTCTGTTTCACCATGGGTCCTTCCCATGGGCTGCAGTCCTTCACAAACTGCTTCAGTGTGAGTGCTTTTCACTGTGTACAGCCCTTCAGGGACAGGCTGCACCACTGAGGGTCCTCCCACTGGATTTATTCCTTCCTGAGCTGTTCCAAGAAAGGGCCTTCTCACTAATTACAGTCTTCAGGAACTTCTCCAGTATGGGTCCTCTCCCTGGGGTACAGTGCTTCAGGACTGTACTGCTCTAGAATGGGTTTTCCATGGGCTACAGCTCCTGTCAGGAAAACTGCTCCTGTGTGGGCTCCTGTCCATGGGCTACACTCCCTGCCACTGAAAAGTGTGGGTTCTACATGGCTTGTACCTTCATTTGGGATATCTCCACTTGCTGTGGCACAGGGTCCTTTATGGGCTGAGGTGTGGTTATATACTCCAGTGGGGACCTCAGTGGGCTGCAGTGGGACAATTGTATATCCATGGTCATCACTACAGGCTGCAGGAATATCTCTGCTCTGACACCTGTAGCACCTCCTCCCTATCATCTCACTTTAGTGTCTGCAGGGCTGTTGCTATCACATTTTCCTTACTCCTCTCTTACAGTGCCTGCACAGCATTTTACCGTTTCTTAAAAAAACTTTCCCAGTGGTGTCACCATGTTGTCTGAGGGGTTCAGCTTTGTCCTCTAGTGGGTCTGTTGGAGTTCCTGAAACTGGCTGTTTTTATAATAGGGCAGTCCCAGTCTCCTCCCCCAGAGGCCTCCTTTGCAGTTCCCCGTGGCCAACACTTGGACACATCCACCCAATGCAATCCCAGTGGTCACTGGTACAGTTCAAGGTCCCACTATATTTGCACCTCTGTTAAGTTGTCTCAGCATCAGCAATCCTACACAGTTCAGTTCAGGCAGCCTCCCTGTATTTGCTCAGAAAAAGAAGGAAGGAATATCAACACCTTATTCACAAAAATTCCATATTTTCAGAATCAATTTGAAAACTGGCATGTAGGAATAGCAGGCCGGTATGACAATTTGGCATTTGCAAGTTATCACTTGCACTTAACAGGACTGGGATCAGTTTGAGTTATTTATTACTCCTTTACTGCAGAGTGTACAAGGTCACTGTAACACAGAGGATGGAATTTGTTGCAATTCAGAAGGACTAATGTTTTCTTCTCCTGATATGTCTGCCTCAGTGTCAACTTTACTTATCAACTAAAATGGAAGCAGACACATAGGTGGGTGTTGCTTTGGGTTTGAAACACTGTGATGCTGGGTTTGTCATAGGGATGTGCTATAATCTCTACTTTCCTCAGCTGACTTCTTACCTAACTAAAGACAGTCATATATTCAGTTAAGTGGGGCACTTTGCTCAGCCTGAGTTATGTTATCTAAGACATCAGCTGTCACTTTTCTGGATATTGACTGTTTTAAAAGGCTACATGTATAGGCTAAATGTATGTATGTTCACAAGGCTTTATGTATGACATATGTCTTGTACACTACAAGCTATCATCACCATAAACTACACAGTTGCAAGATGTGCAGTTAGCATCCTGCAAAGACAAATGTGATGTAGTTTACAGCACTTCTCTTTTACATTATCTTAAGCAGAGTTTTCTTTTATTCAGATGAAAAGAAACAAGGGCAACCTGAAACTCACAGTGATTTAATTATTGTGAGTTGGTTATAAATTGAAAGAGTTTAGAGATTAGATTAGTACCTGGTGAAAAGGTGAATATGGCATGTTTCTACCTAGTTTTGAATGTATAGCTTAGAACTGCACAAAAGAGTAAACAAAACTAATGGCTTATTTTAACATAATATGAAAAAAATCTTTTGTAATGCATACCAACAGATTAATGCTTTGACATTTTGTATTGTTAACATTTTAAATCTCTTTTCACCATGTGTCAGTTTGCACCTGGGTCATGATCCTGCACATCTGCGTATTCCTGAATTCCTCTTTCTCATTAATATATTTCTTTACAGCTGCAGTCCTCTGCAAGAGATATCCCTTTTAAACTTAATGCCATTTATGGCAACACACACATTAGCTAAGGAATTAACGATTATACCTTATTCGCAGAGTTAATTGTAACAGTATAACTAAGCCCAACTATTTTTCTGACTAGTTTTAATAAAGAAGATACACACACACTTCTCTCTGGAGTTTTCAGTCTCTTCTAAACATAAAAGAGGTCATTGATCTGGGAAGGGGAAGAACTAAATCAACATGCTAAATGAAATGTTTTTGTATTCCTCCTTCATTACTTACTCCTTCGTGTTACATAAGTACATAAATAAATGATAAAACCCCCTCAGGTTTCTCCCTAAGCCTTTCACTCTTATCATTTGTGTATTCTGGCATTATCATAAAGTGATAAATTACTACCACAGCAATGAATTTATATTGTCGTTTTAGTTGCTTGAAAGTGAGCTTCCATATAATACCGTCATAAAGGCAATCAGTATTAGACAGACACTGTTTAGCTGCTCAGAGGAAAGCTGATGTCTCCTGGTCCTGGTTTAAATTACACTTACCATTTTAAAAAAAGATGAGATCGCACCTAAAAGTGAGGGGGAGAAAGACCAAGGAACCCTGCAGAAGCATGCCCTGCTGGCAAACCACTGGCTTGCACTGTGAAGACAGCTGCTCTCCAGCCCTCCTGGCTGAATTGTCCTGGGAAGTGCTTCAGTACAGATGGGAAAGAGGGAGCAAAGGGAAAAAAAAACCCTAAAAAAAAAAATTGGCACTGACAATACACAAGAAAACTATATTTGTGTTAAGAGAGGAATAAGTGCAATAAATTGTATGTTAGGCAAGTGCCTGCATTTTTGTTGAAGATAAATGGCACAAATGGGAGAAAAATATTCTCTAGGTCCATACTTTAGCATGATAGTTCTCAAATTAAACTTCATATGTATTTTCCTAGGACTAATGCAACTCTCCTACCTCATATTTAATCTTGAAAAAAATTGAAAGTGGTACAAAACTCAGGGCTGAATGTTAAAGTATAGATGGTTGCCCTGCATGTATGGAAGCATAAATGTGCTTCATTCAAAATACATAATCTCATTATTATTCTTGTGGGAAAGTTGATATCTATTCAATACATATACACTACACTACACTACATTCTTTCTGTGCTCTGTCTGGGTAGAATCAGATGGTCTTCCCTATCTTCATTCTCATCTGTAAACCTCAGCTTCCCCATATAACAAAGTTGTAACACAGTAGGTTTCTCCATGCTTGGCAGCAGCTGCTTGAGGAATCTGCACAATAAACTAGCTAAAATGACTAATGTGGGCCTGCAATTAGGCTTCAATAGAGAGGCCATTGTTAGCATAGGTAAGAATTAATTTTAACAGTGTAAAGCAAAAGTACCTACCCTTCATGTTAAGTTTCTCCAAGTTCTACCCATGTGTGGGTAGTCTTTTTTAACATCTACCTGGCTAAAAGCTGGATTAAGTATCCTAGCACTGTTATTACTACACCTTTTTCAGATCAAAATTTTATTTATTACTTTGCCCTCAGTGCAGGGTACCTAAAGAGAAAAGGTAGAAAACAAGAAGCAAGCATATTCCTTTACCTAATCTTTAATCTTTCACTGAAGACTTCCTTCAATTCTTTCAGCTCATTTATCACAACCTGTGCACTGGAGCAAGTCCTGCTGAAACTTGCTTCCACGACTAAGCTGATGTTTGCACGAGTAGCAGCTGATGCATTTGGAAGACCCAGACATATTTCTCATTTTATTTTTTTGGGCAGTGAGGAATGTCCTTTCCTGCCTGTGTGAATGCTTTGCCATGTATCCCATAACACTTTCTGACAATGTGACATGGATGACACAGGATAAATCTGTCCATGGTCCTTCCCAGAGGGGTCTGACATCAAGTACAGGAAGACCCTGTGGGGCATGTAGGTTCCTGTGTTACAGCCACCCTAGGGTCAGTTATATGGGTGTGTGGAGCACACAGTAAGGAGTATTTGATACACTCTACTGTCCTCTGGCCTGTGTTTCAGCGATCAGTACAAAAATGATGTTGATCTCTTTGTGTCAGTATATATCCCTATGAAATTTGCTAAAGCCTTCTTAATTTGTCTGGTTTGACGTACTTTAATCTTTATGAACATCTTGGTTATTCGATCACTATGTATAATTTCACATAAGTGTATTTCACATACAACTACATCTATACAAACACACACATGACAGACGCACTGATGGTTGTTGGGGCTTAACTGAAGAACTTCTGTGCCCCTTTCAAAAATGTGCAGGGATGGTTCACAAGAGGACAGAAAAGCAGCAAAATAGAAAATTAGGAAACAGTCATTTGATCAATCCACAGCCCACAAGATTTCACTTTTCAGAGAAAACAATTGAAGAAAGCTTTGCAAAGAGAAGCTCACAGAATTTCATGTCCCCTTTGGCTCATTCCCTATGAATATCTATGCAGGAGATAACATTTGGCACTTAAAAACTAAGTAAATGGGAAGAGCTTAAGTGATTGCTTTTCTCTTTGAGCTAATGTCAGGCTGTTCTTATTAACAACATAAAATGGGTTCCGTGATATGAATGTACAAACTGCAATCAAGTGCATTGATCTCTGCAGCTACCCAGTGGTAAAACATGTGGAAAACAACTCTTTATTCCAAGTAGAATTTAGCAAAGGATATGTCTCTAAAGCTCATAGTTGGATTAGGACCCAGAGGGTATCTGGTAACAGATATATTTATTCTTTATCCCATCCATGTCTGGAATGGTCAAAAGGAAGGACACCTTGTGCTACTTTAGTACTTCCTACATGTTAAAAAGAGGATAAATCTGAAATAAAAAAGGACTTCAGCAAGTTTGAATTTTAGCAAAGGTGAACAGGGTCAAATTCATGCCTGGAATAACTGCTACATAAACATGTGAGTGGGAAATATTACTGGTTTTCAGTGAAAGCTGAAAAGCAGTAAAGAGACACAGCTGTTTGGACTCTGAGCTTGCCTTTCCTATTCTATTTTCCTGCCCTATGAAAAACGTTATTAAATTCAAAAAAGTCTTAAAAATTTTGGTGTTTCAGCTTTTTTTTTTTTTTTTTTAAAGTCCAGAAAATGATTGCAAACTATAATATTTAGAGTTTTCAGGTAATTCAGCATATTTTATTTGCTAAATTTGAAACATCTCGGCTAGAGGTCATCTGTTTCAAATTTGTTTCATTTTTTAGTTTTTGGGTGTTTTACACCCTAATTTACCTCTTTCAAATGTTCTGGTTTTCTCTAAGGATTGATGCTTCTGGCTGAGCTTTGACAGGTCAGCAACAAACTCCCCGGGGAAGTGGTCACAGCATCAAGGCTGACAGAGTTCAAGAAGTGTTCCGAAGATACTCTCAGGCACATGGTGTGTCTCTTGGGGATAGTCCTCTGCAGGGCTAAGGGTTGGACTTGATGATCCCTGTGGGTCCCTTCCAACTTGGCATATTCTGTGATTCTCTAATCTTTATTGTGGGGCAGCAGCAGAAATTTTTTACAGAAGTACTTTCTTAGTTTATCACTCTGATAGGCATTCCTGTTTCTTTATATTTGTTCCTGCTTTTTACTATTTTCTATTGTAATTATTCTCATACCGTATTTATGTGTGAAGCAGGACCACAATCTCTAAGGTTAGATTAACAAAAATGCTATTAATAAAGAAACAGACTCCTCACAACCACCTACAGCTTTATAGGTCCACTTCTTACTCTCTGAGGAACGTTAATATTGTCAATGATTTCAGGGTTCATAGCCCTGGTCTGCTGGTCTGCAACGGTCTATCCACACTAGGATTTACAACCATTTTTGTAACGGACCTTAAAAAATGTCAACTAAATGTGACTGCAACACACTTCATTTCTGGTTTTTGGGGAGCTGCAAAATTCAGTAACACATCCAAGTGTCCATACTGAAAGGAGCATCCATTTCATTCCAGCCAGTGTCTAATCCACAGGTTTCCTGTGACAAATGTTTGTGTTGAGAAAACAGTATCTCATGTAGGCATGCTAGAAAGATATCTCTTTCAATAATACCCTTGTAGCATACTTGTTATAAGCAATTTCTTCTGGGGAGCATGCATATTACCAAGATACTAAGAAAAACATGGATTTAATAAACATTTGTCATTGTTCTCAAAAACAAAACAAAAAATCCAGCTCTGAAGTGATTCAGGATTGAAAGTGACTCCCTGTCCAAAGGGAAACCAGTGAATGTTTGCCAGGGCATTTTAAAATGCAAACCAGTAGCTTTTAACAGCAGGTCCCTTTACTGAAAATGTGATAGTCAGGCACAAAGCCTGAAAAGTAGAATGTTTTGGAAAGTCATAATACTGTGTTCGATTGTCTGCTTACTAACAGTATGCCTTGATTTTTTTGCCTTTTTGTTAATGGCTCAGATAACTTTTGGATGGAAAACTGTTTGGACTTGTAAGACTTAACATCTCTAGTTTTCCCCAGCATCTGTGGAAATATGTGTTGCAAAGAACACATACGTAGGTTTTCTTGGATGAATACATGCCTAATTACTTAAAAACAGACGGCAAAGGTATTGGAGCTCTCAATCTTCAATATTAGCACAGACATGCAGTATTAGATTTGGTATGGCAGTTTTGCAAAAAATTACTACACTATTCTAGCAGATTCTCTCCTCTCTGGAAATTGTTTTGAGAAAGATTTTTAAAGGTTAGCTAAATTAAAATACATCTCTATATATTCATTCAATAGATAGTTAAAAGGCATTGGGGAGATGAAAAATTCAGATTTATCTCAACAGATTCCTATTAACTGTACATTGGAGTCCAGTTTTACTGAGTATCATTCACAATTCAACAAAATATTTGATAATTAATAATAATAATTTTTATCATCCAGTGACCTAATCCCTTCTTTTGAATTACTGCAATTGACCATAATAGAAATGCTGGAAATACAGGCACCCTTAGCACAGAAACATATTAACAGTCAGAACTTCACATTGGAATGTACTTAAGAGGATGGGAAAGATTATAACAGCATCTGAACACCCTGAAAACCAGAGAAGGTTTGTGATTGTAATTAGAGCATTCTGAATAATATCTCTAAATATATTACCTGTTAGCTCTTATGTAGTGACTTTGTCAGAACAGGTGTTTTAGTAGTGTGCTTCTTCTTGTGCACTGTTTCACTGTGGCTGTCTCCTACTGACTTCAGCCCTGCACATCTGCAGCCATTTCCCTTCATTGTCTGCTAGAACGAGAACAGACTTGACAAACCTCGTGCCTATTTGGCACCTGCCTTTGTATGGCTCTGGGTGTGAGTCAACCTTGCAAAGGCCCCAACTTTGTGCCCGTGCTTTAATTTTTCAAATAAATGAAGCAGGGCAGAAGTGAAGTGCCATTCACTTCTAGTTCTCCAAAAGCTAGAAAAAGCAGCCTGCCTCTTTCTTTTAGTCCAGGTGTGGTTTTGCATATCTCTGTGTTGGGAAGACTCATGAGACTGGCTCTGAAATCATATGCACAGCTTATATGAAACAATTGAAGGGGGAAAATGCTGAAACATAATTCCTATTCAATATAATAATGTGCAATTGAACAAATACCTTCTTGTTCTTGAAGAATACTGCCGCCTCACACAAAAATAATTTAATACACAGTGTCACGTATACTAACAGAAGTGGCATGAACTTTTTAAATTTAATTTATATGTATCTCACAACTATGGATTCAAATTCTGATTTTTTTTTTGTGTCTGAAGTCTCAGGCAGGTTTGCACACATCATGGATGCTCAGTATCATTGCATGGAAGGAAGGGTTGCCTTGTGCAGAAGCGTAACAGAAATCTGAACTCTCTTTACTTGTTCCCTTTTCAGTCTTGAAAACTTAACTAGAACTTCAGTAAGCATTATGATCCTGAGTCCAAAGATGTAAATCAGAAATCTTCTCAGAAACCTCATTTTACACAAACCTCACATTTACCCATCTCATGAACCTCACACTGTCTGGTTGCTTTCAACACTAACATTTTCAGGACCTGTCTGTTTGAGCTTTGTATGCCCAGACTGTCTCAATCTGCAAGTGGCCATGCTGCCAAAGCTGAATTAAAACCTCTCAACAGAATAGAGAAAAATCTATGTATTTAAGAAATCCTTATATTAGAAGTATGCTCAGAGCATGCATAAACCCAAGAAAAGTTTGACTTTCTTACAATTGTAACCAGATGAGGAAGTAATAGGTAGGTTTTTTTATGGTTTACTGTTATGAATCTGTATTTAGAATGCCTGTTCAGAAACCTGGAGGTTTAATATTCTGATCAGCTGGACAAAAGTGCAAGAACATACCTCCCATTTGTGAGCAGGCTGCCTAGTGGACTGTATGGGAACATGTCTGAATGTGAGCTTGTGGGGAGGGATTGGGAGAAGAGGAAGTAAAAAAGAGATGGGTGAAAGAAGTTGTTTCTATGTCTCCAACAGAAATAATGCAAAATTGAAATTGTGCAGGAGATTTAGTAGAAAGAAGGATCTAACGGGATAAGATAATGATGGTGCTCAACTGACAGCAAGAGATTTAGGTTCTAACATCTGCTCCCAAGATTCATTCTATTCTCTTTAATCTGGTGTATCACTTGAAAAAGACTGTCAATTCAGGGAGCAGGAGTTGGCACATAGGACTTCCCTGCTTTCTGGCAGTTCTTCGTACTTTATGACATTTTACTGGTTTTGATGTGACATATTACAAAGCATGTTCTTGTACAGTCAGCTTCACTCCCCAAACATCCTTCTTGATATGAAATCAGGAAAAACTATGCTTTTTTATCTTTCATTTTTGTCACTTTTGACCAGACGTTTTCCTTGATATTTGTCATATGGTATTGCATTGTTCACTGATGATTTTTGTCAGTGAGTCCTTGAGTTCTTGAACACATGGAGTTCTGGGGAAAGGAAGTGGTGTGTTGCTTGACCTGCAGGCTGTTATTTTCTTCAAATAGCTTTGGGAGCATTTTGACTGCAGGTGTTTTCCCCTGGAAAACAAAAAACCGATTCTTCGCAATAAGTGGTGTGTTCCCGGACTGAACAGAGAGCATCAGTTTTATGAAACTAATTTTCTAAAAAAGCAAGGAAAATAAATCAATTTGCATCAATCGAACTGTATCAATTTGCACAAAAACATCATACAGGGAATTATAGCATTGCATATGGCCTGTCTTCACTTCATTCAAAATTTTGTATATTTCTAAACGATACCTGTAAATGCAACAAATTCACCTCTGGGGACTTGATATTTATTGCCAGTGTTGCAACAACATATGTTGAGCCCTTGCTTCTTTGTGATTTGAAATTAACATCAATGTATTAATCTAGTTTAATGTTAGCATATTCTAATGAGAAAACAGTTTACAATCTGCTTTCTGCTTGATTATGAGGGCCAGGTTTTCAGAAATGGCCACTAATGCTGTAATCATATTTGTACATACATTTATTTCATACATAAAATTCACAGCTGTGTTTCCAAAACACTATTTAGACTTGCACATTGCTATGGATGCTTTTACATGCTAAAGTGTGTTTTGAGAATGAGGAATGACATGGAGAGGAAAAATAAGTGTTCTTTGATCACTGTCACTGTTAATACAGGAAAGAGTGGGCAGTGGTCGAGGCAAAAGGGAAGAAAAATTCATCACACTTAAAAAATGCCAACCAACAATGGCAAAAAAAAAGAATAAATTTGTTGATCTTCATGCAATGCATAAATAGGCTGCAGATGTCCTGGCTACATACTGTTGTGGATGTAAGAGTTTAACATGTTCATATAGAGTAATTAAAAAAGTCACCAAAAATAGATTTTCATTGAGAATCAGCATATCACAAAGTCTTGGAGAATATTCAAAAGTACCAACTAAATATATGCTTGTCTGTTTCCTCTTGTTCTTTGACATCTGCTAATGGCTGCAGTTAGAGACAAGATACTGATGGAAAGATCTTTGACCTGACTTGGTTTGACTGTTCCCATGTTCTTTTCTGGGCACAGATGTCTAGATACTTGCAGATCTGTGCACAAATGTCGTGACTAAAAGTTGCGTGGAATATCTGTAGGAGAGAAAGAAGTTAAACATTGAAGGGATTGAAATCTAAATCCTAAAACTACTTTGAAACATACTTTGCTTTTAGCCCTACTCTCTCACAAATGGGGCATAAGATCCTGTTTCCTATAATCCTTTTCTTTTTTCTTTTTTTATTTATCCCCTTGTAATTCTCTCTCATTTTTTACTTTCCACAATTTCTTTGCAACAATTTCTCAGATTGCAGTGCAATCACCATGCCAAGTCCTTTAGAGTGGTGGTTAAGAATTCACTCAGACAGGGGCATGTACAGAGAAGGCTCTGTATGTCCTATCTGTCACAGCTGCACAATGAGGCATCTTGTGTACACTACAGAAAAGTCCATCCCTTCAGCAAAAGTTCAGAAAGAACTGATTAAGTGAAATTCAGTACAACTAGATAATTCATTATGAAGCTTTGTGCCACTACCTAAAAGTGCTTTTAAAGAGAATATTTAATTCCACTTAAATTTTAACATACACAATTTTCATATGAAGTATTGGCAATCCTCCCCAAGGAAACCCTCACAAAATTGTCTTTCTTATCCCCATTTCATTCTTACTTTCATGAAAAATAAACACAGCTTTTACTCCTGCCTGGATTTATTTTCATTGCAAGCATTTTTAATTCACAATTGCAATTACTCCTAATGTGATTAATGCCAGGGCAGACTGCAAGGGTACTAAGGGGAGGGGTGTAAAACCTGGATGGCTGGAATGAAGCCAGTCTCCTGCCCTATGCTACAAAAATGGTAAAGGAAGAAAAGGGGTGTGAATAGATCACTACTAGCTGCCTGGCAAATAGTCAAACAGTTAATGATGTAAAGTTTATATCATAGGTTTTCAGGGTGCTGTAGGTTTTCAGCTCTGCTGGTAAGAAAGGATGGAATGTACAAAGAGGAACAACCTCCATGTCTGAAGCTCTCAGGTGTTTGGAGATGGGATAGGGGAGAAGGGCAGCAGGCCTGTGCTAAACCTGGGAGCTGAAAAAGGGAAAATCAGTGTGTTTATTGCTCTGAAACCTTGCATAGTGCAGTATTCTGAACATCTCAACCAAAAGCATACATTAATTGGTCTGACACAAACAGGAATGCAATGCAGAAACTTTGAGGCTTAAGCTGGACATTAGAAGCGCAAGAACACATCCTACAAAGTCACAGTGCTTTGCGAGTATGTTCTCTTATTTTTCACAAGATGCTTCAGGTGTATTTGGTCTATTTCAGTGTTGGCTGGGAATTTTCTCTACAGGCTGCAGCTGGCTCAATAGCTTCGTCACTTGGTCTCTGCATGGAGTCAATGAGAGCAGAGGCAAGAAATACTTTTAAATACCTGGTCTTGAGGTAAAAGATCTTTTGTTTCAGCTTTCAGCACAGGAATCATGAAAGAGATTTATGTGTTTATCTTCTGTAATAGTTTCTTTTTTGACAGAGCTTCTGGAAATAAAGGTAGATAGGTGGTTGTCAGCATTCCTGCTTCAGTTCCAACACACTGCATCATATATCATAGCTTGAAAGCTATTATCAAGTACCTTGATAAAGTCAATTTAGTGACAATTTCTCAAATGATGGAAGACCATTCTCACTTTGTGTCTGGGTACATGGATGTATGCTTCTCACTCAAAACGTGAAAGGCAGAAGAGGTGACTGAGAGTGATGTGCATTTTATAGAGATGGTGGGGCTTTGGGAAATTTGTTCATGAGGAAAATGTTTTTGACATAGGCAGGTTCTGAAAGAAAGGTACATGATGCACATGTGGAAAAGGTAACAGAAGAACAGAGGTAAACAGTCTTTGTTCATTTTCTGAATGGTTCATTTGTCAAGCATATTTGTTCAACTAAAACTGTTTGTTAATTCAGATGGAAATTTGCCACTTCCTTTGCAATAAAATAGATAAATAATTGTGTTTGGTTTGGCTGGGGTAGAGGTAATTTTCTTCATGGTGGCTAGTATGGGGCTGGGTCTTGGATTTCTGCTGAACGCAGAGTTGAAGGGTTGGACTTGATGATCCCTGTGGGTCCCTTCCAACTTACAGAGCCAGGGCCTTTTCTGTTTTTTGTACTGCCATGCTGGCGACGAAGTTGGGGGTGCACAGGAGGCTGGGAGGAGATACAACTGGGAGAGGTGACCCCAAGTGACCAAAGGATATTCCGTATGTTATGGCATCATGCTGAGTACATAAACTTGGGGGAAGGAGGAGGAAGGGGAGGATGTTCGTGGTGGTGGTGTTTGTCTTCCCAAGTGATCATTACATGTGATGGGGCCCTGCTCTCCTGGGGGTGGCTGAACACCTGCCTGCCCATGGGAAGCAGTGAATTAATTCCTTGCTTTGCTTGTCTGTGTGGCTTTTGCTTTTCCTATTGAACTGTCTTTATCTTAAACCACTAGTTTTCTAACTTTTATCCCTCTGCTTCTCTCCCCAGTCCTGCTGATGGGGGAGTCAGTGAGTGTATGCTTGGGGCTTGGTTGCTGGCTGGGCTTAAACTGCAATAAAAAATAGAGTTCTGTGTGAGGCAGAAACTAGAAAAAAAAGGGAACATTTGTCTTTCCTTTTTAAGGGCAATGCCTATAGTTTTCATAAAACAACAAGAGCAAAATATTTAGGTTGACAGAAACATTTTCAGCTTAAAGACAGTTCTTTCAAGTGAGCTTTGATTTTTGAATTTTTTTTTAGAGGCAAAACCCACAAACAATAATATTTGCATCTCTGCTATAAAATATTTAGAGATTACATGACAGATAGAGGATATCTCATGATCAAAGTTTCTCATATGATCATTTCCCAGTATGAAATTAAGAATACTTTTATGTCTGTTTCAAGGTTTCAAAAAAAAAGTGCAAAATAAAAGGATAATTTTTTTTTAAGCAGATCATGATTTGTATGTTTTTTCTAGGTATTAGAACATTTTAGATTTCAAAACTTTTTAACAATTATTCTTCTGACTACCCATTGATAAAATTCATCAGTTCTGTAAAGTTTATTTATTTCACTTGTGGTGATGAGAAATAAAAACAAACAAACAAAAATATCAGTGAAATATCATAAATGTTTTCCTTTTAGCATTGTTTTGTTATCTATACTTATTTGGTAGCTGACTGGATTTATTTGTCTCAATGGAAAATATTTCTCAAAACAATTTTGAGTTAGGGAATACTTTCTGAAGATTATAGTATGAATTTTGCAAACAGACAGAAAAAAGCCTTAACAAAATATATCTGGGCATCAAAATGATCTGAGATGATGAAGGAAAATTGCACTGTTGTCAAAACACTATTCAGTACTTGACAGCGTTCATTTTAATGGTAGAATAGAACAGCTTGTTTGACCAAAACCTACAGAAACTTTTCAGCTATTTGACACATTATTTTTTGCCATAAACCAGCTTTGAGTGAGCAGCCAACCATTTACACCTTGTAAGAAAAAAGAATAATATCCCGGACAACAGTGAAAGTCAGTGATTCAAATCTTTCAAACCAAACTCCTCAGAACACATTTATTTTGAGAACCTGGTAGAAAGTTTCTTTATGTTCGATGTGCTTGGGGGATGAAAGTACTAAATAGGAATTTATTGCTGAGTTTAAAAAAAATAATTTCTTGGTCTACACATTGTCCTGGTTTTGACTGGGATGGTGTTCTTTTTTTCCCATAGTTACTAGAATGGAGCCATATTTTTGATTTGTGCCGAAAACAGGGTTGATAACACGGGAAAGTTTTTGTTACCACTGAGCAATGCTTATACAGAACCAAAGCCTTTTCTGCCTCTCATCCCACCCCACCAACAAGGTAGCTGTGGATGCACAAGGATTTGGGAGGGGACACAGCTGGGACAGGTGATTTCAACTGACCCAAGGGACATTCCATACCATATGGCATCATGCTGAGCATGTAGAACTGTGGGAAGAAGAAGGAAGGAGGGGATATTTGGAATGATGGCATTTTTCTTCCCGAGTCACCATTATACATGATGGAACACAGCCTTCCTGAAGATGGCTGAAGAATGGCCTGATGCTGGGAAGTGACAAATTGATTCCTTGTTTTGCTTTGCTTGTGTACGCAGCTTTTGCTTTCCTATTAAACTGTCTTTATCTGAATGCATGAGTTTTCTCACTTTTACTGTTCCGATTCTCTCTGCCATCCTGACACAGGGGTAGTGAGCAAAAGGGTGCGTGGTGCTTAGTTGCCAGCTGGGGTTAAACCCCGACAGACATTCAGTAACTAAAGCATTTAGTAGGAGATTGACTCTATGAGGAGGTCTACTTAATTTAACATGTTAGGCTTCCCATGCTGTGCTGTGGAAAAATAGGGGACTTATTCAATTCATAATTTCAGCCAGAAGAGAGTATCCTTAGCACAGATACCACATAACAGTGCTGCAAACTTCTCTAGGAATCTAGGGAGTTTCTTCTACATCTTGATTTTGCAAAGATTATTGCTGCCATACCTCAGCTAGGTCAGTTACATCACAGTTAGGGAAATCCTAAAGAAGTGCAGAACATAATCAATATGTTTCTCCTATTACTATTTTTTTCTTCACCCCTTCATTGTTCAGCACTAACTATTCATAATACTGTAATTTGCATGTGTGTCTATGTATGTAAATAAAATTCTTTGTTGAAAAAAAGATGTCCTGATGGTGCTTTCAGAGGATAGGCAGCAGCAGATGAGAGAAACATAAGGTAATAATTAGAAAATTACAAGCAGCACTGGTGATGAACAGTGGGCACAGCTGTCTAGTTACTGTCAAGCTTTTTGTGAGCAGCAAGACAAAGGTCTGTTTTAACAAATTACTTGGTTATGAATACTTTAAGTAAATAGAAAGGAGGATATGTCACTTGGAGAGACTACCACTTCTGAAGTAAAGAAGAAAGAGCAGATACTTGTGGAAAGTAGTTAGTCAAGAAAGTCAAATGAACAAGTCCACTAATGCTAAGAAGTCTAAAGAAAGTATTTGTTATTGAAGTTGTTTTACTGAGAAAATAATGAAGAAAGTGATCTTTACCAGTCTGCTCACAGTCTAATTTCTCAGAGAGGCATTTTGTTATGAATGCATAAAGAATGTGTGGAGGACATACAATAATGTTCTCAAAGATGTTGGCAAGAATTTGAATTAGAGGTTAACATGGTAACACAAACAGTATGTAACTAATCAATTCTCCTCTCCCCTCCCACCTTGTCTTTCTTTCTTGCTTGTTGTTTAAAAAAACCAAACCCTAAAACCCAAAAAACAATAAGTGCTGTCAGCAGAGCACCAAGAGGTACATCTTTATTGTGTTTTCTGAAGAGTATCAAGATAGGTAGCTAAGATGAAGCTCCAAAGTCTGTGCCCATCAGCACACGTGGCTTCTGAGGACAACAGACTTTAGGCATTTGGTCAGGCTGTCCATAGAAAGCCTATGGGTTTTATTGACCGTCCCTGACAGGGCTGGATGGGGGCAGATCTAGCTGAATTACACGTCCTGGGCCTTTCTGGAACTACACTGTATTATTAGCTGGGAAAGGGGAATGACTTTGGTAACAGTCACAGATGGTTGCACAGGGGAACAAAACTGGAAAAACACTGATAACATCTAAAATATTCCAAGTGGCAATAATTCGAGTAAATAGACATGTTCACAGAAATTGAGACAGAATTTCTATTCCACTGCATATTTTAACACTTAAAAATTGGCTTTTAGTTAAAATTGCAAGAAAACATGCACATTTTCAATTGAACATGAACTCAGACATACTGAACCAATTAATTTTTTTACAGTTTTGTGTCACTTTGATGAGATAAATTATAATCAAATATATGATAACTATAATTATGAAATATTATATAATGAAAGTAATATGAAACATTTAACTGGCAAAACAGAAAATTACTTTTGTACGCATGCCCTTTATAAGTTTGTCATCAGAGGGGGTTTTGTTAAATGCAAAATATTTCAGAGTTCTCACAGCGCTCATCTTAGGAAGATTTAACATACTTAGAAATCAAAAATTTTGTAAAGTCCTTCATTTTACCACATTCTATCACTTCAATACAGCTCTATCTCTACAGTACTACTTACAGGATCAGAAGGAGTAAGTGAATGTTACTGTCATGATGTCTTTTTCAGCAATGTGTAAGGGAGGATACAGTTTAACACTTTCAACAGAACATAGCTGGAATCATGAACATTTGTGCTATCTTCAGTTATGAAATTGTGGAATGGTGCTAATAACTTCTAATCAAGTGATTTGTGCCACCTTTTTCATTGGCAAAATGGAAGTAGAGCTCTTAAATGAACAGGGAGGAAACAGGGAAATCTTACATCAATGCAAATCGCTTTTGTGGTTTCCATGGCTGTGTGCTACTGTTCACTATTGCACAGCACAAAAGATGCTACAAAACTCTAGAATGACTGACAAACATTATTGGCAGCATGGGAATTTTTAACTATTGCACAGCAAAAGACTGTGACTCTTTTTGTAGTATCTTTTCTTTTTTTTTTTTTTCTCCTACAGTCCCTGTCATTAATTTCCTCTGTGAATTGTAATATTTCATGAATTTTACAAGAATCAGTCTCCAGGGAAGCAACAGCAATGGGCACAAAATTAGATCCCCTGGAATGATAATTACACATTTGTGATTAAAGCATATTTAAGTTGATGGCGTTGTTCAGAGTTGCATTTGACATGTATATGAGACAGTCATAATTTATTTAATCTCTGCATCCAGAAATATTTGCAAACAGATCTTCAAAACATACAACAACAAATGAGATCTGAGTGGGATATTGTAAATAGAGGTGCATCTGGACAAGAGACAATTTTTTGAGAACACATGCAATAAATTCTCTGTGCTTATTTCTAAGTCTAGGAATTTCTTCTCTCCTCAAACAGAGATTGGGGAAAGGAGGAATAGAATATATGAAATTTCCCAAAACAACTGAGGGTCAATTCTTGTCATACTCTATATAAAAAATGAGGGAATACTTGATACAGACTACACAGGTACCTGACCATACAGGCTAGGTTTACATTTACTGATAGCACCCACCAACATGCTACAAGTTCATGACTTACCCTGAAGCAAGACTTTTATCAGGAGTAGTGGGGCAGCAGGGAATTCTGCAAATTAGTCCACCTGGTCTAAAAATGGAATAGTGTGTTGGCTTCACAGGGCTGAACAATTCATAGAGAAAGGACAAGGAAGGCTGGAATTGTTGCCTTCAGACATTAAAGGGATATGATAAGACACTGAATATCAGAACGAAGGGCGTCATCCCAAAATACTGAAAGTCCATGAGCTAGAATCTGGGTCAAATTCACAAGCTTAGAAACACTCAAACACTAGCTTAGAGAGCTTAGAGCTTAGAGAGTTCTCTCCCATACCTCCTAACATGGCTTCTGTAAAATGATCATGCACATTGCTCCTACACTGCAATACAAAATAGTACATTCCCCTTTATACTTAAAAATCTATTCACTTTTAAGCATATGGTTTGCTGCATAAGAGTGGACTCAGTAAAAGTTCAAAACTCAGCACAAAAATATTTTTTATATTGAAACAAGACCTAGGTTACTAGCTGGATGCCATGCAAGATGCAACATTACATTTTTTAAACTACTTATCTCACCCAGTCAAATTTATATTTATCAATGTGTATACATAATGAATGTATTTGTTTTGTTTGTCAGTTTTTGAAGAAGTGACGTTATTCCCTGCTGTCTACGTCAGGCACACTCTGCCTTTGAGAGTGACAGCTCTTGATACTGTACATTGGTTTCATTATTGACTTAATGCTGAAGTGGTTTCTGAATAGAAATTTGCCAGGATTTAATCTTCTGATTAATCTTCTGTGGTTTGTTGTTCGTATATATGTATAAGAAAAAGCTAAAAGAAACAGAAGATATAGCCACTTAAGTTAAGAAAATAACTCCTATCATCAAGTTAAGACTTGTCCAGAAAGTGCAGGGACTAAAACTCCAAGTGAGGATATAAGATGTAAAATATGCAAAGAAAACTTACTATGTTCCCAACATAAAACATTGTTTTGAAGCAACAATAGCAACAATACCAATTAAGCAGTAACTGAATTCCTTTAGATGTGAGTTGAATTCCATAACAGACATTGTGTGCTTGAACCCTTGAAGTACTGAGCAGTCCCATCTCCTGTTGATTGGTGCTCAATATCTTACAGAATCTGGCTCTTTTAGGGAAGGCTTTCAAAGGCATCAATACCAGCTTGGTGCCTAACAGCTACTGACTTCCAAAGAAAGGGATTTGGGCTTCTAACTGACAAATTGTGCCTTTGAAAACCTTCCTTCTGAGGTTAACTAACAGTAAGTAATACTAGTATATCTACAAAAGAAATTAATTCCTTCCCACTTCCCATTAATTTGTTAACTATATTTCTGCTAAGAATAGTCCCTGCTGTAACCTACACGAATACATACTTTTTGGCAGTCAGCTTATGCAAAATGCTTATTTTTCTTCTTGTTATTTACCATGCCATCTGGCATTGTGTTTAAGATGGAAGTAAATTAAACCCAACCTATTATTAAAAATTATCCCATCTTTGACCTTGAAACGCTCCACAGCTCCATGTCACCATTATTGGGAGTTTGTTGTTGGATATCTGGCATTTTAGAAACCCGAATGAAGAATATCCATTGAAATTGAGTTTATAGATAATTTATTTTCATTTTAACAGAATGTGTCCTTTAATTAAAATGTGAAATTACAAAAAAAAATTGAATTTTAAATTTAGATTCCTTTTATCAGTTCATAGTAAGCTTGCTTACTTTTTTCTCTTGAAAAGAGAAAACTTAACTTTTTTACACTGCAGAAAATAAGGCAGGTAGCAGAGAACGGGAAAAACACGTGTGTACTTTTTAAGCTAAGTAGGCATAACTGGTAACTTTATATATTGTTTTGCATCCAAGATACTTGATGAAACCCATGTACTGTGAACGCCTAAAAAAGCACTTTTTCCATGAAAACAGGTGAATCAAACAACATGAGCTATGATCTACTAGCCAGTATTCATTTTGCAAAAGTTTTCTTTCCCTGAGCTTTTTCTCAAGGTTATGTTAAAGCTTTTATTTTTTCCTGCTTCTCTTTTCCTTTTTTTATAAACATGGCTGTACTTTCTTCAGAAACGAAGTCTAGGAGAAAATAAGGATACTATTTGCTGGCACATGCCTCTATTTTGGGGTTTAAAGTATCCCAATCATAGAAACTGAGTCTATTGTTGTTTCAGCTATGGCAACCATACACAGGATTTTAATTATTGGACATATTTTTCCTGAATGAAAGGTGGTTTGGATCCCTTAGTTCTTACAGATTTAAGTCAGCCATGTGATGTGGATAAAGAAGGCCACCTAATTATCTGTAGCACAAACAATTTCTAGGCCAAGTGGAATACATTTCTCTATGAAATTATTGTGAAAGCCAAGCCTAATCCTTAGGAAGAGGTCTGTTCTAATCCATTCTTTGTGAAATCAAACCTAATACAGGCCTAGTGTAAATCCAGCATTATGAGAAGGAGATGATGGTGGGTATTAATGCTGTGCCAATAACTGATTTTTCAATTTGGTGGAAAAGGGAAAAAAGCAACCAAAAAACTCTCCTGGGTCTCTTCTGGGCAGAATATTTTGTGTATTTCTCCTGACTGATTCAATTATCCCATGTGATATAATTAAAGCAGTGAAGAATCCATCAACATAGTGACAATGTTCTTTCTATGTACTTTGAAGGAAGAAAAGTATTCACTTCTTTCAATACCAATTTTGTGATTAGGCTAAAATAGAATTAAACTCATTAGGAAATACAGAAATAGTCTTACAGTGGAAACTTTGAAAAGACTGGACGTTTTAACTTGAAAACCACTACCATTAAATCTAGGTTTCCAACTTGTATTCTGAAAATTCATCTTAGATAAAAAATTAGAAACAGAATTGTTTTCTTTTTTCTTCTAAATTTTATCCAGAGTCTGATATTTTCCAGTAAATTCCTGCAAAAGGAACACACAAACAGACCTTTGGGCCCATACTGATTCAAAAAAAGATGAGTGCTTTCTCATGGAATAAATTACAGTAATTTGTATTGTAGCAAAATACTTTGCAATAATTAGCAAAACAGAAATCTCTAGAAAGTTATCACAGGGCAGAATTTATTGGATGAATGCCTTTAGTAACTAATTCAGGAATTCATGTATTGACAGGAAGGCAACTTTTGATGCACTGTTGATAAATTTAAAAGCTGAGTTGTGTTGAATTTTATGTCTTATCATTTATCCTGTAAGTTAATTTTAATGAAATACAACTTACCATTTGTTCCCCACAGGACTATCTATTTTTCATTAGCATGCAATTATAATTTAGTATACATTATGATATTATTTATGTCATTTAAGCAGAAGGACAAGAAAATGAATAGGTCTTGACTATTTACTGAAGTTACTCATTTGTTTACAAACTTTGTTGAATTTTTAAGGTAAGGAAGACTAAGAGAATGCATTGGCTGGATGTAGTTGCAATTTTAGCAAACTCAAGGAAGTATGTATTTGAAGAAAACACTTCAAACATATGGGGATATCTTCCTCTTTACTTTCATAACTGCAATTTTTGCCTTTCAGGTATATTTTCAATAACAGTCCCACATATTATTAGATGAAGGATAAATAACTACTATAAACATGCTATAGAGATGAGTTGCGTTTGTTATTGAAAGCTGCAAAAAACTCTCAGATATCTGTGACTATGAGCAATGTATTGACTTCTTTATCTCTACAACATTCAGTTAATGACATGTTAAAAGAGTTTTCTGTCCTATTAAGCCTTTAATGATTGTAGTCACATTTCTCAATTTTAATACAAAGGCTAACTTTAGGAGGGCAGATATGTCTCTCTGAGTGTTTTCTGGGATGATATCTGGGGACTGAGAAAAATATAAACCAGACATATTTTGATGGAAGCTATTACTAATGAACAATTTAAAAAAAAAAAAAAAAAGAAAGAAAAAGGGGAAGAAAAGAACTTTTGACATACACTTATTACTTAGAGAAAGGGCTGAGCTTCCTACCTACTTTTTACACATATTCTTTTAAACAAACAAAAAATGAACAAACAAACAAAGAGAACTCCCTCTACAAAAACCGAAAACTCAGACATGCATTTTATTCGGTCTAACCTCTAATGTAATTCATCTACGTCTTCTTTCAGACAAAATGGAAAGTGGCATTAGTGCTACTGTAGAAACTCTAGAAGTGTCTGATAGATGCCATTTCTTGTTTTCAGTGAATTGTTGCAAGAAGCTCCAAATCTGACTAAGAGCCTTAAATATTACTGACTCTTTTGGTTTCTTAAATAAATAAATGTCAAGAATGATAAACTTTTTCCATTTCAAGTAAAATTGAGAAAATAGTTCAAAAATTAAATAAAGTAGTGCATAAATATTTCAGATTTATGTATATTTTCATTCCTGAAGATTGTTTTGAGATAAGTTTTAATGGCATTAGTTAAAAGAATTTAATGTCTAAAAAGACAACTGCAGGCCTGATCACAACTGGAACTGGAAACACATTGCTTCACTTGCATTAAAAAATCTGTTATTTACATAACTCTACTCTTAGTTGATTACTGATCCACACATCAAAACAAAGTCCCTGTTAGCTTTTGCTTTTGGTTTCTTGAGTAGAGTTGTAGAAACATAGAATGTGCTGAGCTGGAAGGGACCCACAAGGATCACCTAGTCCAATCCCTGGCTCTGCACAGGAAAATCCCAAGTCACACCATGTGCCTGATAGCTTTGTCCAAACACTTCTTGAACTCTGTCAGGCTTGGCACTGTGACCACTTCCCTGGGGAGCCTGTTCCAGTGCCCAACAACCCTCTGGGTGAATAACTTTTTCCTTATATCTAAACTAAACCTCCCCTGACAGCTTCATTCTGTTCCCTCAGGTACTGACTGCTGGTGACCAGAGAGAAGACATCAGTGCGTTCCCCTCCACCTCATCTTCTGGAGGACGTTGTAGACTGTGGCAAGGTCCCCCTTCTATTTATTCTTCTCTACAGTAAGTAGAAATGGTGTGCTTATTTTTTTGGTATGAGTTTTTCATCATTATAAGTGGTGTGACTGGTCAAGAGAAATGTTGGGAAGTTTTTGTTTTTGTATAATCTACTGAGGATATATGATTAAGGAACACTGGCTTATTTTGACATTTATTAATATAATACTTGAGCAATAATACCATAGAGATGGAGCCATGGTAACATTTCAGGTAATTCAGTGATTGCATAATTACAACTCATTATCATTGTCTCAGTTCTAGATAATTTAATCTTCTGAACAAATCTTCAAAGCTTGATTAAAAAAAAAAAAAAAGTATTTTGACCTTAACTTCTTTTCATTAAATGAACATAAATACAAAAATACATGTTTCCTTTATTAAGGAAGACCAGTATTGGAGTGACTGGAAATGCGTAATTAAAAGAGATCACATCTAGGAAGATTTCAGGTCACATATTTGCTCTGGTAACTTTCTTGATACTGAAAATGCTACTAAAAGTTCATACAGGATGAAGCAGTACCCTTGAGAACCCCAAAGCACTTAGCAGAATATATGTTGCTATACTTAGAATCTCCCACCTTAAGAGCATTCAAAGCTGAGTGTTTCACTGTCTGTGCATTTTGGACCTGCCTGAGTTCAGTCCTTACACAGCATTTCTCTGACTGTAAATGGTTTTAAATAAGTGAATACGTTTTAAGTATTGCCCTTAATGAGGGTATTTTTCAGATGTTTTCTCTAGCTTAAATGGGCTTGATAGTGAGTGACACACTTTCAGCACAGCTTCTGAGTTAACATCATGGAGGTAATAATGACCTTTGGGCTCAGATATAGCTACTTCTCCATAGAATATCTTGGCAGTAAATAAGAATGTAAAAAGAATTGTTAAATATTTGGATAAAATTTGAACTGCTTTAATTTTTCTTTTCCCTGGTACCCCAGGAAAATGTAGAAATCCTATTTGTTGGTTGGTTGTTGTGGTGTTTTTGGGTTTTTTTCTGTAGCATTTGCAAACCAAAGTTCCAGCATGGGATAAGTTTATAAGATTTATCATCATGAGAAGACCTGAGCAACTTACTGAAGTGCAGTTGCTGCAAACTGTGCTTCTTCTGAGAACATTTCAAGACTGTTACCCAATCGCCCAAGTTAAGTTTTCCACTATGACTGATCATACCTCTCAAAGACAAGCCTTGAAGTTGTCATAAACACACTCAAACCTTTATAGTAAGGTTGGTCCCACCTGCACTTTTTAGTCTTTATCCCTGGGCTAAGGAAGCTTCAACAGACCTACCTGCTTTCCACTGCATATCAGGATAGAAGAGTATATGGCCTGTGGGGGACTTGAAGTGGGTATTGTCAGGAATTCTCAGATTAGTGGAGGGCCATTCAAACTGCACTCTTTCACCTGGAGCTGGACTATGATGTTGTTCTTCAGCTGTTGTGAAGACCTCAGCATAAAAGCATTCAATATGTTAAAACAATAATTTGATTAAGAAATAAATAGACTGTATACATCTACTGATGGCATGACAGGGCTCTCTGAAATTATCTTAGCTTTACTTATTTTATATTAATATTGCTTAAAGAAGAAACTACTAGTGTTTAACTTGCTTAAATATACAAAAGTAGAGTCATGCTAAATACCTTACAGTATTTTCTAGCTTCCCAGGCAGAGCAAAGGATTGAGTTTCTCATACATCTTTCTTTTATCAGCTTCTGAATATGCTGAATATTCATCTATGGAGGAAAAAAAAAGAAAAAAAGAAAAGAAAAAACACCTCCACTTATTTTTCTGAATCAATACATATGGGATAAAGTAAGACCCTTGAGAAACCCACAGCACGTAGTAGAGTATGTGTATTTATAATTTGCTCTACTTTTTCTACACTTTTATGTGGATTTTACCTCCCATCTCCTATTGACTGTTCAGACTCCAGCTAAATTTTAGGAAATTCCTATAAAGCTTACTTTCTCCCATCCATTGTTGAAGGCACTCTAAATTAAGACTATAATATATGTAACATGTAAATATGTGGGTGTTACAGAAATTCAAATGCAATTCAATTTAAAAATGAAATGCCAAGGAACTCAAGAGCCACACTTTCAATAGCTTGTTTTTAGTGTTCTGCAATAAGGTCTTCATAAAAGTGTTTGGTAAGAGACTAAAAGGGCCTTTGGACACTAACAAATCATGACAGCTAGCAGGATTCATAAGTAATTTATCAGTTACGGGTCATCTGGAGATTGTAAGTCAGGTTCTGAAGAGGACAGCTGCAAGTATATCTTTTATGGAGTGTAAAAAAGATCCTTGATTTAGTGAAAGTAGAAAAGTGGCTTGGAAGCTTTGTACAGAATGCTTTAGGAGATGCAATGGACTTACTTCAAAAGTTTATTCTGGTTTGAAAGGTAAGTACTGATGATACCTTTCCAACAGGCACAACCTTTTTAAATAGGAGCTTTTTCAGAGTAAGTATTGTATGAGAATCTTGAGACAATCACAAAATTCACAGAAAGCATCATATTCTAAAACATAGATAACCCCCCTTCTATCTACTACAGTTAGATAAAAAAGAAAATTCTAAAAGGGAGGGTTAGTACAACCAGGATGTATTTTCAGGCTTAATAGAATGTCTTATTCATTTAAGCTTTTTGGATACTTTTGTCACTTCTTCCATTTAATTTCTAAAAAAATATTAAAACAACTATGAAAATAAGGAGAATCAAAGAACAAAGAATGTTTGACTCAGAATAAATATACAGAAGGATAGACACAATGATCAGGTTAACAGGTTAACATGAATAAAAGAAAGAATACAGTGACAGTTAATTTTAGAAGTTGTAAAAACAGATTAGCTGCCTTAATATGACAGCCTTACCTAATGAAAAATAAAATGTAGATATTATAACTAAGACATGAAGGGGGAAAGTAGGACTTCTTTATTTTCAATCCTTTTTTTTTTTT
>VWZG01003410.1:0-35799 GCA_013396735.1 Grallaria varia | reverse complement strand
AAAGAGGAGTTGGTAGGTAGTATTCCTCATATATTTCCAGTCAGCGTTATTTCGTATTTCAGAAGATAATAAAAAATTATGAAAATTTGCACTTTGAAAAAGACTAAGATCAACCTGCCATTGGTTCTTGTGGAAACATGACCCTATTTTAAAAGATGCTGAACATTCTTCACTCCTGTTGTTATATAACATTGTTATAACAATATTAGGGAACAGAATGGCAATAACACTAGAACTGTTCTCCTGGAAGAGGCAAAAATTTCAACCAGTTTAAGTCTTTAAAATTATCTGGAAGGCACAGTAAGGGAGCATTACAAGAGAACACTGAAGTGGGAAAAAACCCATGGAATAATTTGATTCAAATATGCATTTCTGGTTGTTTATTCTCTAGTAATCTGAATGCATTCTTTGTTTACTCAGGAAAAGCTTTGCAATATGCTAGTCAGGACTTTCTCCCCATTTGGCAAGGACTTCGAATGCTTATTGACTCATTATGTAACTTGCTAATTTAGTCATTAATACTCACTGCTGAAAGCCCTTCAGGTGTAGAAATTGATATAGATACAGAATAGATACTTTATGGAATTATATTCCTCTGTATGGATCAAATAGCAAGTAGAACTGAGAAATACACCCTGCAGCTGCTGATGAATAATACACAGAAGGCCTGACTCTGCATGCTTTCAAGTGGAATAGGAATCGAGCCACGAGTCCAGGTGTAAAATCACTAATTCATATATTAATTCAGGCAGGAGGGCACTCCTGGAATTCAACTAGTCCAACATCCTGCTCAAGGCAGGTCCAGTTACATCAGGTTGCTCAGGATCTTGTTCATTCAAGCTGTGGGTATCTTCAAAGACAGAATCTACAGTCTTAGTGAGCAACATGTCCCTGTCTTTGACCACCCTTAGGGTAAGATTTTTTTTCTTTTTTTCATTTTATCTAATCAGATTTCCCTGTTTATAGGCATAGAGGCAGGATGTAATCTGACTGGCTGTCTACACTTAAGTGACAAAAGCTCACTGCAAGACCCCGGTGTTTGGGAGCAACCAATGAATAGGAAAGGAAGTAATCATCTGTGTCTACAAAGGGATGGCAAAATACTTCTCAGCTGACTTCTTTAATTCATCTTTATTTTGTGTTAATGACTTAGATTTTAATTAATCTATTCAACTTAATCTATAGGAATAATATATAATGAGTTCTTTTTTAAAAAAAACCCTTACTTGGTAGCTTCCTGACACACCCCCAGGGTACTGAAGTTCACAGCGTGCACGCATGGAACATTCAAATTCACCATTCTTAGACAGGGCTGCATCGGCAACAAAGTATGTCACACAGCTGCCGCTTCAACTTCACTTCTACCAGGAACCTCATTGATCAAAAGGGAACAGACCGTAACTGGCACAGTTTAGGCCAGGGATGACACTGTAGTAATGAAATTGAAGACGTTGAACAAGGCAATTCAGAGAATGCCCTTACCTTCTTTGAGTATTCGAAAAGGAAATCAAAAGAAGACGGAGGGCATTTAGTGAAGCTGAAAGGCAAGAAACTAGTTTAATGAGATTTATAGAGTGTAGTGATTATGTAGAATTTAATACCTCCAGATATTTCAGACTAAAAATAGGATGAAAAAAATATTTACAAAGATAACATGACCATTCATTTTGTATTGCAAAGGCTTTTTATTTTTTTCCCTAGAGAGTGTTTCTTATTCTTTAGGGCATACTATAGTCTAAATTTCCTGGCTTAAAGAGGAATTTCTTACACTATAAGGTCAGGTCATCTGTGATTGTTCAGAAAATTAGATTATTATTTTCTTTTTACTTTCTCTTTTTTCCTTTGACTCTTATCTGTGAGAGGAGACCAGATTAGATGTGCTACTGATCTCATCTAATGTGATTATCCCTACATTTCTGACTAAAGACAATGATACAACTTCTGCCTAATATTAACTGTGTCTGAGGTTACAAAACAGACGAGACTGATAGTTTCAAAAAATAGTTCCCTACAAACCATTAACCACATTGTTGAAGAGCCATTCAGGTCAGCATAGTTTTTAGCTTTGACTCAAGGACAGATTAAAGCATCACAATAGGAGGGAAGTGAAAATAAACCTGCAGTAAGAGAAATGTGTGTGGTGTGTGGTGCTCTAACAAATGCTACCTAATATTTATTTTTGCTATGCTTTAAATGATAACTTCATTGACAAAGTTGGTCATGGAATATTTATGATTATTAATAAAAGTGCTTGATATAACGAAGAGGTGCTTAATACTGATGAGCTGGACTTTATCTTCTCTTCATTTTCTTTCCTGGGACTTCTATTACACTGTTGTGGTTTTTCAATGTAGGAATGGTTTGGCTGCCCTGAAACTAGGATTTGCATGCAACTTCATTGTGAAGAAGTATGCCTTTCTAGGCCAATCTTCACACATATTTTTCTCAGTTATAGGATTTAGTTATTTAAAAACAAATTGCTTGGTATTGTAACTATGGACCTGATTTTGGTACCATTTACTCTACAGCAACACAGTAATGTCTGAACATAAAGAGTGATGCTGAATATTGTGCTTATTGTAATAAGATGACAATCAGGCATAAGACAACTGTATTCACTGTTTGTACACTCTGAAACCAATTTCATTAGGTTTCAATTTGGTGTGAAAAAAAATGGCAGTCAAGAGACCAAAGCAGGGGAGCACTTCGTGACCTAATCGTGAATACAAAACATTTATACAACATCCTTCACAGAAAGTCATAGGATGATTTATGGCTCTAACTAAACTAAAAGCAACATCGATCAAAAGGATTTTAATTTTTAATTTTTAAACTGCAACACATTCGGTTTCCGATTAGGAAGCCAGTCTCCTACATTTGATACATAAAGGCAAAAAGCTCAATTTCAAACAATATTTAAAGGTCATCAGTCATCAGTCCATGCAAGCTACCTGCTGGATACTACTTTTTAGAACAAAGTTGCTAAGGACATACTTTTGAGAACATCATGTAAAACCATTTGTCACCATCTCTATGAAATCAGGTTGCCCTACTTACTGTCTGTTGCTTCTTCCTACAGATTTTTTCTGATGCCACTTTTCAGTAGAATAACTGTAAATGAGAGGTGTGATTACTAGTTTAACCATATTTCAGGAAATTATAGAAAAGGCTTTGCTTTATTAGGTAAAGCAAAATACAAAAGGCTCCATGGAAACCAGGTCCCTGGGTTATGAAGCCTGCATCAGCAAAAAGGGCAAGTGTGTATAAGCCCAGTGAGTTGCAAATATACATAATTTATATTTTCAGCTTCAGAAAAATAATTACAGATGAATTTAATTACTCAGGTACATTATTATTATTATTATTATTATTATTATTATTATTATTATTACTATTACTATTACTATTACTATTACTATTACTATTACTATTAATTATTATCATTATCATTGTAATCATTGTTGATGTTGTTGTTATTTTACAGAAGGTCCTGAAAAAAATGTAGGAGTCTTTTTTTTATAAGTTGCACATGCCCAGGTGTTGGCAGTTGAGCGGGACAGCAGGGTTGCCTCTGTGAGAATAGACCAGGGGCTGCTCTGTGTCCAAACCAGCCAGTTCCAATCAGCTCCACCAGAGTCACTGCAAGGCATGGCGGACAGTGGATAGCCAAGATAGTGGCATCTCTGGGAAAACATAGCTAAGAAAGGGTAAAAACATTGCACATCATCTGTGAGTTAAATGAATGAGAATGAATGTGAGAGCAACAGCTCTGCAGACACCAGGGTCAGTGAAGAAAGAGGGGGAGGAGGTACTCCAGGAGGTAGAGCAGAAATTCCCCTGCAGCCCATGGAGAAGACCACAATGACAGAGGTTGTCCCTCTGGAGCTTGTGAAGGACCACACTGGAGAAAGGATCCACCTGCAGGCTGTGGAAGACTCCAGACCACAGTAAGTGAAGATGCCTTGAAGGAAGCTGCAGCCCATGCAGAGCACACTCAGGAGCAGACTCATAGAGTGGGGACCCACAGAGAGAAGAGCTCACACAGGAGCATGCTCTCTGACAGGAGCTGTGTCCTGAGGGGCACTCACAGTGGAGCAGTCTGTTCATGAAGGAGTGTACTTGGAGTACTGAAGCAGACTGCGAAAGACTGCAGCCTGCAGCACGGGCTCACACCAGAGCAGGAGAAGGGCATGAAAAGGAAGGAGGAACTGCTATGGCCTGACCACAACCCCCATTCCCTACACCACTGTTCTGCTTGAGCGGGGGAAGGAGGTAAAGGAGTTGTGAATAAAAGAGTAAAGTTGAGGTTGGTATGAAGTAGGGTGTGGGGAGTTAGTTTTCTCTGTTTCTCGCTACCTTTCTGTAGTTTTAATTGCCAATAAATTAAATTAATCTTCCTCAAGTTCAGTCTGTTTTGCCCTTGACAGTAATTAGCACAGAATCTCCCTATCTTTTTCTCAACCCGTAAGCTTTTTGATCTTATTTTTCCCCCCATCCTGTCTTGGAGGGGGAGTGAGAGAGTGGCCGGGTGGGCACCTGTCAGCCAGCCAAAGTCAATGCACTGCAGTCAGAACAATTTTAGTGGTGTACTTATGCAATTGAAAAAATGTAAATATTTCTTTTGCAATTCATACATTAAGGGTTTTCAATTACTCTTAAGCAAGAATATCTTTAAATATATGAGATAAATTCCCAGCTGGTGTTTGAGTTTTCAGCTTCATCAAAATCCATTGAACCACTGCCATTCCCATCAGTACAAAATTTGACTCTGTATTAATGGGGTTTTTCCCTTATCTGTACCTACTAACAGACATGTCTCTTTCATCTCTGAAACAGAACTTCAAAAAGAAATCTAGAAATCCACAACATAATCAGCTTTTCTTGAAAATAAAAGTCTTCTTCACACAGTACAAATCTTACAAGACTACTTATAATTTATACTGTTTTTCTAAATCATAGAATCACCTGGGTTGGAAGGGTCCTTAAAGATCATCTAGTTCCAATCTCTGTGCCATGGACAGGGGCACCTTTCACTAGAACAGGTTGCTCATAGTTATATTTTGGTTTTGGTTTGGTTTTTTTGGTTGGTTGGGTTTTTGTTGTTTTTTTGTTTTGTTTTGTTTTGCTTTTTTGTTTGTTTGTTTGTTTGTTTTTTTAAACACAAACCATCCATCTTGATTTGAAGTAGAAATTACCTACAATTATAGTGCATACACATAAATCACATACATGGTCATTTCTAGCCTTCACTACAAATTGATCTGACACTGGAGGACACTCACGATACCGACACCAGTATAGATTGATTTCTATTTAGCTGAAAATGGCAATTTTAAATTAGTGAAAATACATTCCTGATTACAATTCTATACGCACATATGACATTGTGCATAGACTTTCAGAGCTTAGACGTTTGGTTTTAGTGTCTTCTTTTTTTAAATAGAAATAATAGCTGATACACAGACTTAGAATACATTTTACAGGTAATAAAAGTTTCAGTTGAAGAGCAGGTCAAATTCTTGTTTCTACTTTTTAGCAGCATTCATTGCTGCCAATCTTCTGTGCTGTATAGTCATACATGCAGGATCAGCCTATTTATAAAATACCTCAATATTTATAATGTGTATATATTATACTGTGGTATAGAAGAGAAGAGGCACAGAACAAAAGAAACTAGAAAACTAGCAATTCTTCACATGCTCTTTGATCAAGCTAGTTATGGCACAATCACATTGCATATCTTTAATGCAACTACAAAATAGATGAAAACTGAAAGCCACTTTTAGTTAAGTAGCTTCAAGACTGTTGTCCTTTTCTTTGCTAGATGATAATTAGTATTGCTTTCCCCAAATCAATAAACTTCTAATATCATCTAATCAGCATTTAAAAGACCAGTCAGGAGAGGCTTAATTTTTGCAGTAATCAGGAGGGAAGATGGCTAGGACCCAGAGGTTATTCTATATCAAGTCATATAATTTGCTAGAAATGAGAGAAAGGGTTCCTTCTGGTTCAGACTTTGGTGGCAGGTGGTCAGGTATTGTTGGACTCTACATGATACAGGAGTGATATGAGGATGTGAATCTCTTGCCTCCCTTGTACACTTTTGTTACTAATATTGTTGCTGCTAGTGTTCGTTTTCTTATCTTATTGCTATTTTCAGTAAATTGTTATCTCAACCCACGATCTTTACCTTTTGTGTCTCCAGTTCTCATCTTCAGCCCACTGCAGGGGAGGGGGAGTGAGTGAGTGTCACATGGTTTGGAGTGGTTTCAGTGGGAACACTAAATTGGACAATACCATTCCTAAACCATGATACCCACAATGAGCAGGCACACAATCATTCCCATGGTGGCCTTCATGCATGCAGATGCATACATGGGCATTGAAAGGAAACCAGACTCAGAATGATGCTGTAGTGATCAGCACATCTTGAAATTATCACTGAATGTCTGCTTTGTTATTAAATGATTCCTGAACTGGGTAATTTGATTCAAATTTGGTCTTAGAACGCTAGAAATAGAGTTCAGGTCAACAATACTTTGATGAATTAGCAGGCAGATGGTCTGGGTGTCCTTGCCTAGAAAAAAAAAAAAAGGAGGGAAGAAAGGAAAAGCATCTCAAAAGTTACTCTGCAAAGTAGCATGGAGGCTTTATTTTCTATTCTTCCTTTACTGAATGTTTATTACTTTGTAAACAGCTATATCTGGGTATATTCTGAAATGTGATTGAGACACATTTCACTTTGTCAACTGATTAAAACATACTGTGGCAATGAATAATATTTTAATATACTAATTGAATGTATTTTTCTGACTTATTATGATAAGGAACATTTACTATCTTCTTAAATATCTGAATGTTCCCTTTAGGCCATGTGGGTTTTAATTATTCTACTGAAATTGATTTTTCTCAGCCAATCACAGAACACAGATAATGCATGGAGATTTAGGAATACCCTATAATTTTTTTGCTCATATATGCAAATCCCTGTCTGCTAATTAGCTAATGGGAGCTCATTTACATTCTTTCTATACATTTATTTCTCAAGAATTGCGAAGTGAATTTCCAGATTTCTGTTTCATCTGCTTTTGCCCATTTGCTCCTAAAAGGTCTTTCCCTATATATTTCTATACAGTAACTAAACAACACACACAGCTACATGAGAATGTAATTTAATAACAATAAAAAATGAAGTCCCTGTCTAATGAAAAGTAAACATATAAATAGAAAGAAACATTCAATAATTTGAAAAGGTGCTACACAGCTATTTAAATTAGCTATATAAATTACTGCTAAGTTGCTTTTGAATTTGCTTTCCTTGCTTTTCCTTCCTCTGTGATTTGGATGAGAAACTCTCCATCTTAGATAATTTTTATTAGCAAAAGATCAATATTTTGAAAAAAGAAAGCTAAATAATATAGAAAAATCAGATAAAATAAGATGATTTGCAAGCACTGATTTTCTTTTGGATATGTTTCTTTTCATCAGAATTGTTTTTCACTCACAATTGACAAGTAACCAATTTCTTCATTTTAGTAATGCTGAATTAGGATGTCTTGGCATTCCTAGAAATGTTGAAACTTCATCATTCCTATGATATAATAAATAAGTATTTTATATAGAGTTCTTGAAATGTAATACTTTGTAATGAAAATAAAACTATTTGAATCTAATATCTGAACTTTTAGATACTTGTCATGTATTTTGTTATCAGTGAAAGTCCTGTGTATTTGAAAATATAAATTTAAATCCTAATTCCTCAGATGACTGAGCGACCAAGACATGGATGTGTAAAGACCATCTCAGAAATATATTTTTCTATTTCCTTGTGTACCTCCAGCAGAATTAATAAATAAAATAAAGATAATAATTCTCTTTAAGAACATTGTGGCAGTCCCTCATGTCAGCTATGTCATATCAGTTTGGCTTATTATTTATAAGGCAAAGCCTTTATCTGAAATAGAGAGCCGTGACCTCTCAGAGCAGAGAGAATAAATGAAATGGCGGCTCTCAGTAGGCAGGAAAAGGAAATACAATGTACCAGGGACCCGTCTGATGCACAATGATCTCAACACACAAACTGTCTACTTGCTATTTGTTTTATCTTATTTTGTTATTTTATTTTATTTTTATTCCTCTGGCTATGTCACAGAAGAGAAATTTAAGAAATTCAGAAGACAACAGAGGTGGCTTTGCTGTGGCTCACAGTGAGATTCACAAGTGTGAGTGGCTGCCTGAGGAAACCTACAGAAACATTTGTTATAGTGCACCTTGAGAAGGTAATAAAGGCTCTCAGCACTGATAGAAATAAAAGTACAAACTTTAGCAGCAGACGATGAGTATTGGAAGAGAAGGGTCTTCACCAGTACTCAAGGACTGCTCTGTAAATTTAGCCTTATGGATGACTCAATACCTGACCTCAAAACATTCCCTGGTGCTGCTGATATGGTGGAACAAGCATAGCCTAAAACATCTTTTGGGTCAATTTTGTGGTGATGGCAGAATTTCTGTGTGAAGGTGTGACTGGCTGGGAAATGCAGGACAACCAGGACAGGTCAGAGAGTAACAAGTCTGAGCTGCCATCAGAAATAAAGTCATGGAAAACAACTATGCATAATCAAGTTTGATGATTCAAAAAAAAAAGAAGAAGAAACATAATGTCTAACATACTATTGTCCAAAACCAGCTAAACACAAAACACATAGTATTTCAGTTTGCTACCGTAAGCCTCTGTGAGAGTCATTAAAGATGTTAATAATATTGTTTTGTTTTTTTTTAATTTTATTTATTTATAGGCTGAAAGTCTTACATGTGTGAATACCAGAATACTTTACAACAAGGATGTACTTTAAAAGACACAACCCAAGACTAGCTTCATGCAGGGCAGTGGCTGCTTTAAATTTCAGTGAGTTTGGGTGGAATTTTTAGCCTGAATATTTTGAAGCTGTGTGTTCACTTCCCAATGTTCTCTAATGTCACCTTGAGCAAATATGCCCAAAGGAAGCAGATCATTCAGTGAGCCTAAATTAAGGTTGGGGGCGGGGGGAACCCACTTAAGAGCTGTCATTATTTCTTTTCTAAATTGAATGGTCTCCCCATGGAAATAGTAGAAGCCATGTTATATGGGGCTTTTAAAACAAAATTGAACATTACAATGAGCAGTTCTGAAGTGGTAGTAGACAGATTAGATAACTGTTAGTTTATTTGCTCTCCAATTTTTTCAGATTGTTATGATTTTCATGTTTATGACAAAGAACCACATATTATTTATTTCTCAGCAGTAAAATATTAGGTTGTGTGACTACAATGAAATATAACTAAAGTGATACTACTTCAATTTTTAGATGAAATTACTGAGCTAGCCTTTGGAAGGTGCAGACTTTAAGCAGTGTACACAGTAATTTTTGTCAAGTCAAAATTCCGGGCATACTATTAACAAAAGTTACAACGCAATACAAAGAAATTAATAACTTTTATGGATGGATCAGCATGTTACGTTGCCCTCTTGTTTTCTTCTTTTGTTACAAAACTGAGTAAAGATAACTTGGATCAGAGTGAAAAGCTTTTCTTTTTACCATTGTTTTACATTCTGGATTATTTTGCAATTGAAAGTAAGAGTGCCACTGACCTTCATGTTCTTTCATGCTACTCTTGGAGGGAAAAACTGCAGCTGATACTGAATAATATTGTCTCATATTTAAAGGGAATGGTAGGGCCAAAGAGTCAGACAAAAATTAACTGCATTAAATTTAAATAAATTAGTAAAAGTCACATAACTGTCAGTTTTTCAGTTCATAAAGTAACAATTCCTTGCATATTTAAAACTTCTGTGATATTTACAGATTTCTCTCCAAGCCAGAAAATCAGAAATGAATGCCATAAGGAAAAAAACAAGTTAACCTGTGCGAGGAAAACAAGTTTCCTGTGAAAGGAAAACTGGGGCCAAGGCAGTGCTATAAAAATGTAAAAAATTATGTCTATGTGAGGAAAAAGCCCAACCAAATGGAAGATTAAAAAGTCTATATGGATTTTTTTCAACAATGTATGTGGAAAAGCTTATGCGGGAAAAAAATCAGATCAAAAACTAAGGGTATAAAAATGCAGAGAATGAGTTTCATACATTTTCCTTAAACCTCAGAAGGAACAAAGCAAACATTAAGGGTAAGAATCATTATGAAAAAGTCACAACTATGGGTTAGAACTAATTTTCTCTGTTTATAAACATCAACCTAATTTCTGCGTCTGATTCCTTTTATGTCACTGCTGTTGTTAGGCTCCTGTGTGGTTCTGAGTCTCTTATGCGTATCTTCCTCTGTATCATTTTTAACTTTCTAGAATCTACAGTAATTAGCTGTTCATGCTTATATCTTGTTTTATGATACAGTGCTTCTCCTTTGCTTCTCCTTTCAAGTAATTCTTCTCTCCTGTTTATTTAAGATGTTGGCGTGACTTCTAGCTTTGATCTATGTAGACTGCAATTGGACACAAAATGCTTCGTATCACCAATCCTTATTTTACAATTTATAAAAATATGCCCTGAAAAAATATTGAAAAAGGAGTTTTATTTATATAGGTTAACAGGTACATTAAATATCCTAAAAGGCCCACCAGCCCAAATAGTTAAACCCAGTTTTCATAAAACACGTTTTTATGACTTTTCACTTGCCTTCTAGAAATAATAGCACAAGTTTTAAAATTAATTCACAAATAGTTAACATGATGCTCTCATTTCTGTGAAAAAGATGATTGTCTTTAATGACAGTGCTTTGCAATTCTTGAAAGAGGACTGAAGTGTTTACTACGGATGAAAAAAACCTCACTGTTTGGGGAGGCTGTTTCATTTACAGAGGAGACAGAGAAGAAAAGGAGTGTTTTCTGGTCCAGAAAGTACCAGTGTGAGATTTTCAACAACTGTACACTAAAGAGCTTGACCCTTCTTTGGAGAAAAATCTTACTTATTTTCCTGTTCTGAAGCTGGAGTCAGGAGCAGATAGGCATTATTCTTTCTTGTTTGCCCTTCCTAAGGAAGACAGTGAGTCAGGTGAAATATCTGAGGTTCGAATCTGCAATCCTAGCTGCCTTCAGGTGTCTCCGTGGTTCTCATATATGCACTGATGTTTGTTGACTTTCAGTGATGAATCACTTTTCCTTAACAATTTCAAGAAGCTTCTCTGAACTTTTGGTTGTATTTTCCCATGGTGCAAAAACATTTCAGGTAAAAACCCACAATAAAGGCTTAAATAAATTCATATTAACTATTCACTGGGGAAATTTAAATTGCTTTCCAAATAATTATTGAAGCCAAAATCTTCATTTTCAAAGAAAGAATAACAGCTATGCAATGTTCACCTAGCATGCAATGCTTTATAAAAATTTATTAATCTGACACTTAAATAAAAAATCATAGTCGAAAATAAAATAAGTTTTAATTCTCTACTGACTGTCCTCTAAACCTCTCAAACCCTCATACTCTGTGCCTTAACTGAAGATTTGTTCTGCCAAAAGCAGCACTAACTTAACAGCTGCGGGCTGACAGTTCACATTAACTGTTGCAACTCGGAAGAGCGTGACCCCTGTCTTAGACGTCGCTTGTTCTATCTTATCAGACATAATGCAGAGGAAAAAATTGTGCTACCAAGAAAATCCCAAGGACCAAAAAAGTCAGCAACAGCAAAAGTGCTAACCTACATTTTCAGTCAGCTTTACAGGAGGAGCTGCAACATAATATTCAACTACCATACAATTCCCCACTCTTTCTGTATGCTTCTAACTCAGCCAGAGAAGTGCTGAAGTGGCTATCTTGCTGCAAGGAACTTGCCACAGTTCTTCTTTCTGCTGGCCAATTCTCTCTCAAGTGGTACTTGATCGAGCCCTTACAATTCAGCCCAGTAAATACTATTTGCCATGACTACTAAAAGGTTGCAGGCTTTGCACTGCCCCAGCAACACAGGGTCTCAAGGTCCATTTGAGCTCGCTGTGATCCCACCTGGGTTCAGAATGGTTTACCAGTTCTTGACAGGTGCAGTGTCTATATCCTGCTATAGCTTTGCCCTGTAATTCCCAATACAGCACCAGTCAGACCATGGTTGGGAAGCAGAGAGTGACAAACAGCAGCCCTTCATAACAACAACATCTGGGAACTGATGGGAGGACAGTGGGTTTAAAAGTGACTCAAGACTAAGGAAGAGGAAGCTTCTCCCCATAGGGCTCTCAGGATGACAATAATTTGTTGTAAACAAATTATTACACCAAACCCACGCAGCACCTCCTCTCTCTTCTCCCTGAGAAAGACTGAAACCATCAGTCTGAGAGGGAAAATGGAAGGGTGAGCATCATACAAGATAAAGAGACTGGTAAATATTCTTTCATAATGCATTTAAGGGTTTTGCTAATGAGACTTTTCTGCTTAAGTTTGGACTCTCAGTAACAGAAATCATAATTGGACTAAAAATAACTGTTGTGTTTTGATTAGATTGTAAATGGTTTCGGTTTACAGTAAATTCTTAGTTCTGTGTGATAGATCCCTGTCTATAAGAGGATTTGAGTGTAACAATATTGGTCATAAGATACGTCAGGTAAGAGAAGATAGTAGTAAATATGCCCTTGGATTTAGAGGTATCATTTATGATGTCTAGTTTATTATCCTTGAAGAGGAAGTAGAGTACAAAGGCAGCTATGAAATAAGTTTAAGGCATGATGTTAATGGTTGTCATATGGGATAAGGGCTAAAAAGATGAATAATTATTATCATTACTACAAATTTTGAAAACTATTACTAAATTTGTTAGAAATAGATGCTTGAAATCACAACAAACTTGACTCCATGAACTGGCATATATCTTTCACATGAAAAATATGAGTAACATGGATCACTATAAAAAGGACCTTTGTGATACATCATTCTTTTCTTTGCTTAACTCAGGTGTTGTTTTAGATAAAAACAAGGCTTGGGAGGAGGGGAGGAATTAACCCTCTTTTGACTTCTGTATTCAAAAAGAATCTAAGGTGGCATCCAAGCGTTGCATAGACAAACTGAAACATCTCCTGAAGTCTGCCCACTTGATGAAGTCGTTAAATCGTGTTATATTTTTGTCTTCTGGATACCCTTCCTCATCTGCCTATCTTGCCCTGGGGATCAGGATGTTTGGAAAGGAAAGAATGGATGGGGAGAACTGTTGTGGTTCGAAGGGTCGAAGCACTGCACAAAGGGATCCGACATGGTCTGAGGTCGTGGTGCAATGCCCAGTTTAATGGAGGTGTACGGGGGTTTTAGAAACTCTGAAGGGAGATGTAGCAGAAGATGGGATGAGGCATGAGACCGACAACCAGGGAAACGAATCGGGATGGGGATACAGGAAAGGGGGAGGGACCAGGGAAGGAAAGGGCGAATGGTGGCTGGCTCACCTCTGCGGCTGCTTCAGCCAATCAGAGAGTGGGGCAGGGCGGCAGGGAGCGGGCAGGGCCGGGCGTGGCCGGGGAGTACAAATCTCGGGGAAGCGGGGAATGTGTATATCCATAAACACAGGATAACGGTAAAGTCCGCATAATAAAGTCCTTTGATTCACTGCATATCTTCCATTCCTGAAATCGTTCCCATTCTGGTTCTTGGTCCTCCAGAGAGAACAATGCCTGCATCTCTTCCTACTGTGGAAGTGGTCTTCATCACCTAATAGCAAACTAGTAGCAACTACAGCTCACTTTTTCATATGACTGCATTTTTTTTGCTTCCTGCACCTACACCAAACACGTTATTATCCTCTTTCTTGACCTCAAATTTTTCATTCTTTCCATCTCACGCCTTTGGCATTTCACTGTGACCTATTCAAGGTGCAGTATCCAGCACAATTTTTCCTTTCTTACATTTTGTCTACCTGGCAAGGCAGACTTCATCTGCAAGGTACGGAATAACATCTCAGTCAGGAACACTTCCTTTTCCTAAGTAAAACTGTGGGGTTTATTCTTGTTGTGGTGGTGTTGGTTCTTGGGTGTTAGGGGCTCTTTTCCTGTTAGGGTTTTTTTTCCAGATTTGATAGCACTTATCATAGGAAGTGGATGAGAGCAAAAATGTGATGGACAGTGTATTGGCTCAAAAAAGTTTTTTAAGGACCTGAAGCCACTTGAAAAGTTGATTGAATGCAACAACACTCTGAAATAAACAGGGAATAACTAAGTTCACAGGCCTGAAAAATGGCTTTACTTGCCACTCTCTTTTCTTGGCAATGTAGCACAAATATTTGAAGCCACATAATTCAATTTTGGGGGATGCTCCAGGATGCTCTAAGAAAGCTTGTTCCCATTCTCCTCTGCTCCTATATAGATGAAGAATTCTGAAATTACTTACTGGATTGGGAGGAAGGATATAAATATCATACATACTAGATAAATGCTTAAACTGTTAGTCACTGGCTATATTCAGTTACCCAATATGAACAGACTGAAAGAAATTTATCAGAGAAGACAAACTAACCCACAGCAATAATACTTAAAGCCCCGAAGTTAGCTTTATTAGGAAATAGAAAATGGAGGTTCAGGTGTCTGAAAATAGCAAGGAACCAAATGTTCATCTTCCTTCTTCTGCATGAATATAGTATACATGCAATTATTGGCTAAATTAAATGACTGGATAAACCAGATTGATCCTAACTGGGGAGTTTAACCCAAGTCTCCTCTTGCTGTTTTGTTGTTTTCTCTCGAGGTGTTTGAAAATGAAAGAAAGAGTCCTTTCTTGTCAAGTAGAATTGGGGTCATCTGAAGCACCTCTCTTCCATTACATGAATGAAAAATGAGTACCAACAACAAGGAAGGAAAGAAACAAGCCACAAATATGGTAAGAACATGCAAAGTGTTATCAACTCAGGCAGCATTTTACATTTTCATTACTCTTGTTTTTATGTGTGAGTAGCTACATGAAATGCAAACTATTACAAAATAATTTTTGTGTCTCCAGAGTTGTTTCCTGTGGTTCTAACCTACAAAGGACATACAGTAATCAGATAGACAGTATGGGGACCAGATAGCTAACCAGGATGCTATATTAAATAACCTGTCATCTGAGTCTATTCCTGCTTAACAATGTCTCGAACAGCATCAAGGCCATCTTCATCTGTGGTGTGAATTTTCACCCAGACTGAAAGTATTAGTGTGTAAGAGAAAGACTGAATGGCCAAGCTGTGCTACCTTTTTAACCTGGCAGAATATTAACGATGGATGACAGAAATGCCTGTACAGATGTTATATTTGAAACAACCGTTCTGTGATGCATCATAAGACTTTCTGCGATGGTCAATATGAAATGTTTGCTGGAAGTTGTGTCACTCAGTCCTAAATATATTCTCTCCTGCTGCACTGAGAAGGAGTTTGTTGGTGTTTTGATGTCTCTTCAAGCACATTAATTTGATAATTGCAATCATCTAAAACAAAGGTTTAAAAACTATATTTTGTGTTGGTACTAATTTAGCAAATTTTTCTAAGAAGTTGCCAAAGTCTCGTGCTCTTGGCTGCATTTTATGTAATCAAAATAAAGTCAGATAGCTTATTCTCTGAGCAACCTGATCTAGTTGAAGGTGCCCCTGTTTATTGCAGGGGGATTGAACTAGATAACCTTTAAAGGGCTCTTCCAAACTATTCTATGATTCTGTTTTGGAGAATGATAGTAGACAGCACCAGTAACCTTTCCAACCTTTAATTACTAGCTATTAAAAAAAAAAGTTCTAAAGAAGAGGATCACAATTATCACAGGAATACATTTATTAGGCTAAGGAGAGCAAGTAGGGTCTCCTTCATAAGTATGTGTTTTCACACAAACACAGAATCCTTCAGTGAGAAAATAAGGAATCTTTATCACTTTGATTGGTTCTGGTGCAACTTGTGTGAACCAGAACACATGGAAAATGTAAAAGACGAAACTGAGTTGAAAGAAGGTGGAAAACTGCAAGTTTTATTGTTTTCTAGAATGGTAGTAAATGCTGATATTCAAGCATATCTTGCCTGGTTATCCATTAGTACCTTAATAAATATGCTACCTATGACTACTGCCTTGGCATCAATTTCCCGCTTTTTGTGCTTATACCTCTTCTTTACATCTTACATCTTCTTTACATTGTTTAGTTACAATTATTTATTTTTTGGCAAAGGCACAAGTATTCATGCAGTTTGTTGACTATCCTTCTCATAATCTGTCACTTTAGGACACCTAAGAACAGAAGAAATTAATGGAAACATCTCTTCACTTGCCAGCAAATTGGAGGAAGAAACTAAAGATAGAAATGTTTCAATTTGTTCAAAATCATGCAGCAATTTTCATTTCCATAATTTACAAAGGAAGAGGACTTCAGAGACAGGACTCAAAATGTAAAACATTAAGGAATATGAAGTTGGAAGTAAATGTAAGTAGTTCTCTTATTTTGACAACAAGTGATATTTGACTGGGGGATGGGAAAAACATGTCTGAGCCAGGAAAATACTTTCTGAAATAAATCAGAGAAAACAGGTTCTCTTCTAAGAACATAATCACAGATGAGATGTGTTGGTGAGTAAAAAGGAAAACTTTTACCATATTAAACCTTTAACAAAATATATGGATGCATTTTTGCCAATCCAAACAAAAGATAAGTTACAATGAAGGAATTGAGCCCCAATCAGCTACCTCCTCTCAACAAAACTACAAGTATTTATTTTTTTACCTGGTTATAACATGGTTATTGGATTATACAAAAAAACATTGAGTCAGGATCCAAACTGAAGCTTCTAGCACTGGAGGAATTACTGTTTAAACAGAGATTAGGAAACAATCTCTGCCACCACAGTGTTTTAAATAGAACTGTTTAAAAAAAAAAAAAAGACAATATAATACTGTTGCTTTTCTAGTTTCCTTATTGTGCCTCATCTTTTCTGTGTTACATATGTGCATTCTCTCCCTTCCTAAAGGCTCTTAATTTGATTCTTCTCAATCAGGTAATTTAGTGTTAATAAAGATCATCAGCCCCTGATACTTCAGAGAATGTATTGCCCTATAAAGGACTTATTCTCCAGAAAGCCTCTTACAAATCTGTGGCTAGTGAAAGTTAAGCACCAACAGAAGGAAGGTCAGGCTCCTGGTCTCAGGTAGATTATTCCAGTACTTAGAAAATTATTTTCTAAGATCAAACCTAAATCTTTCTGATAAAATTTCACCATTGGTTTTTTTTCTCCTTTCTGCTTGTTTTGTTTTGTTCACATCTGCTAAACCAGAAATGTCATATGTTAAGATCACTCCAAACTAAGACAAGTCCATCCGTGCACTAAGTTGCTTTACATGCCTCCAACAAAGGATAACCTCTGAGAGACTTGTTCATGGCTTCTCCCCCATGAACTACTGCTTTTGTGAACCTTAATCCTTTTTGCTCCAAGGACCAATTAACTTGCTATTCTTAGCACACAATATTAAATAATATAATGTTAACCTTCCCATAGCAGCACTTTAGATATATCTCTCTAATGAAGGGAGAGGGGGGACTAAAAGTTAAGAACACTCTCATCATAGGCAGCCTTTATCTGGTGGTAAAAAAAAAAAAATTGGTGACCCTTCCTTTTCTGTGTTTTCTGAGGTTGTAGAAGCCAATTCTGTCCTTTGTAAAATCATGAATTTGTATTTTGCCATTTTCATATGACAGAAATAGCACATGAGCAAATATTCAATCTGCTACATTTCCCCCAATTCATCAAACACCAAAATATGACTAATTCAGAGTGAATCAGAAGAATTAATCTTTTCTCCAGGGCAGTCTGCCTAATGTGAGACTACTTTTATTCTTTGTGACTTGATGTGTTTAATCCTCAGGGGTTTGGTTAACATTGGGGATCCTTCAGAAAGCTTATTTTTTGAAAATAATTTGTTTATAATATTTTAATTTTATGAGAAAGTAGTCTAGAATTTAATAGAAAGTAATATTGTTGCTCTTTTCATTTTACTATCTTTGAAAGCTACAAGGAAAGTATCCTTGTGCAGAATATAACAGAAATTTCTAAGTTTGCATTTAGGAACTATAGAAAGAAAATTATCCTCTATTCAATTCACAACATTATTTGAGGAGTAATTCTGCAGAAACATATTAAAACTATCTTTCTTTTAGCCCTTGTTAAATTCTATGATGTGGGAAGATAGCAGAATACTCTAGATGGATTATAAAAGGTTCAGCATTTTCATCGGTGCAAGTTTACTTGTAAAAACATGTATAACTTCAAATGATTTAGAAGTCTTTTAGATACCTAAATGTCCTCAGTTTTTAGGATACCATGTCATTACAAACTAATGCAATTAGTATGACTGTTAAAAGAAATGATTTCTGCAGTATCTGTGCTCCCACTCATGCAAGGGTTAAACCTTCATGATAATAGAGCTGGGACAATGCTGAGTGCTCCAGACTGTAAAATAAGCCCTGGGCTTTTGCATCTCCAACTTTCATCCACTTCAGTTAAAAACACCCAGCGAAAACCACCAAAAAACCCGGCAACAAAAAATTTACAAAAGGTGCAGCATGAATCTCTGTGTTAAATAGGATTATTGGGAAATGACTGCATTAATGCCTCTAATTCCAGCAGCTAAAAGAAAAAAAGGTCTCCTGGCAAAGACATCTCTGAGAGAGTCCCTGTGATGATGCTGTCTCCACCCTGTTGCTGTTATTGGGCAGTTTTTCATGACTACCTGAATTCTCTCTCAAAAGACAGGCTTTTTTTCTGTTTATTCAGTCCTAAACAGATTAAATCTCTTTACCTTTAGGACACTGGTAGAATACATAAAAAGGAAGTGTCGCTGTGGAAGGAAGTTTTACAGAGATGGAGTATTTTTCTGTTATTAGTACAACTAGATAATGCTGTCTGTCACAGAAGCTCAGGCTCATTTTATCTTTGGCCATACCCAGAATAACTGGCAAATAAATTTACAGAAAAATGTTTTACGTCTATCTTTAAACCAAAAAAAAAGAACTTGCACTGAAGAAATTACTGGAAATTTACTTTTGATGTATTTCTTAACGAGTGAATATTATTGATAGAAATAAGAGAAAACAAAATCGCAGACCTCATATATTAATTTGGGTCTTTTAATAAGCTTAAAAATAGTAACTTCTCATTTTCTATGTGGCCTGGCATTGGGCCTTAGTTAGTTAACTACCTGTCATAAAAGATTGGAACAAACCAATGTTAAAAGTAAGTATATAATGCCAGTTGTTTTAGTAGGTTTCTATACATATCTATATATATTCAGCACGTTAATGTATACCATCAACATAGATTTTGTGCTCTCTTAAATGTCACAGGAGAAGCCCTAGTTTCTGTATTTTCAACATAGATTTACACAAAATTAAGAAGGCATAAACATTGACTCCAACGCATGTAAACATTGCAAGAGAAGAAATCTAAAATAAAAATGCTTTTTCCTTCTCTTTCTGATAAAAGCCACCTGTGCTTATATTGAAGGCAGGTCAGGAACAACTGTCACTTATACCTATGAGTGTGAGTTAATTCTTCATGCGGTGTACTTGTGACCTTCAAAGTACTGCTTTAAGTGGCTTACAGAGAGCTTCAGTGCAGAATATTCAATGTGCCCTTAGGTTTGTGTTTCTATCAGAACAGCACCTGCAACTAAAGGCAGTCAGATCATATGCTTATAGCACTTGCTTAAAGTATGGGCATCTGTGTCTACAAAGCCATTGTACTGTCTGCTCTTTTACATGGGTCTGAATTGTGGGTCATCTACCATCGCCACCTGCGTCTCCTCGAACGCTTCCATCAGCGCTGCCTCCGCACTATCCTAAACATCCACTGGTCTGATTTCATGACCAATGTGTCCGTCCTTGAACAGGCAGCAGTCACCAGTATTGAGGCCATGCTGCTGAGAACGCAGCTGCGCTGGGCAGGGCACGTCTCCAGGATGGAGGATCACCGCCTCCCTAAGATCGTGCTCTACGGTGAACTTGCCACTGGCTGCCGCAAGAGAGGGGCCCCGAAGAGGAGATACAAGGACTCTCTGAAACAATACCTCAGCCTTGGCCATATTGACTACCATCAATGGTCCTCTCTGGCCTCAAATCGGGAGGCATGGAGACACACCATCCAAAACGCTTCTGCTTCCTTTGAGAACGCACGCAGAATCAGTCTTGAGGAGAAAAGACAATGCAGAATGAACCGTGCCTCACCAACACTGCCTATGGAGACTTTCTGCTGTGCCTTTTGCAACTGGACTTGCCTATCTCTCATTGGCCTTTTTAGCCATCAGCGCGCTTGCAGCAAGCGTGGGTAGAGCCCTTCCCAAATCTTCATTCATGAAGCCTGGCCATGATGATGAAGATTATTTTTTGAAAGACAACAAAAGAAATCAATTCAGAAGTAATTTAAAATTAAGTGTAGCATCTTTTATACCTTCCAGAATATCTCTCTATAAATCACCATTTGTGCATGAAGTTTGGATGAGAAAATATGATATTTTTTTGTCACAACAACTGTCTCATAGAAAATTTTATAACTGAAATATTAGGAAGTTTTAATTGATTTTAGCTTTTTTTTTTTTAACTGAAATAAATCAAAATACATGCTCTCAGGAAATATAAGAATATTAAATTCATATACAGATTTACTTGAAATGGAAGTGGGATTCTCCACTTTATTTCAGTAAGTCAGGGTTTAAATCTGTTATCTGTACTAAATGCTACTGTGATTCATTCAATAACCTACTCATTAGACAATCTTCTCTCACAAACCAAATCCCAGATAATCTCTTTGCATCATATTGCCAAAGGACCAATCTTAATCAAATCATTTAAGCACAGAATGATCTTTGCTTTCTAGGCAAGATCAGAAAGAAAATACTAATGCCTGTTTGATTCCTAACTTGAAGCTGGTGATGGCTTTTCTCTTTCACATTCAGTACAAATAGCAGAATTCTCAAGCAAGATGCTGCAAGATCCTAGTGCAAGAATTCATTGACCAAAAGGTCAAGATCAGTTTATACTTCAAAACCCATAAGCTGGGGTTTTTCTGTTTGTTGTGTGGGGTTTTTTTAGAATGAAGTTTGACAAATGCATTAAAAACTTCTCTGTAGTTCTGTCTATACATGTTTAATTACCATTACAAAATAAGGAAGTTCTTACATGAAATTCACATTGTTTTCTGTCTATGAAAAATTACTCTTAAGTCCTTCCAGTTTTCTATATGCTTAAAAATTGTGTTTATTATTTAATGTAATTAATATACATTACTTAGAAAATACCTACAATTGCATGAAGAATATAATCTTGACTGTAAACCACTGCTAAACATTGAGAAAGCACACAAAAGATCAACATTATGGTCTTGCTAGTTTATCTGTATCATGTTGATGTTAAAAAAAAAAAAAAAAAGGCAAAAAGCCCCAAACAACACCTTCCCCCCAACCTAACATTCCCACTGCCTCAGTATAGAAAAAACAAAGTTATTGGATGTGTATTTGTCATCAAAAACTGTGAGTTGCTATCTGATTTCATGGTTTTGCCAGAGATATTTCTAAGAATGTACGAACAAAAGTTACTTTGCTTTTTTCAGCCTTGTTGCTTGTTGACATGCTCAGAGAGTAGCACTTCACACAGGTCTGCCTAAGCTATAGCTCTCTATCAGAAAAAACCCATCACTGGACTTTCCCCTACAGAATCAGATCTACCTAGTGGCAGAGAGGAGGACTCGGGATACGTGAATAAGACAATAGTCCTTCCAGGCTTGCTCACCAGGATGACATGCACTCCTCATCATGCAGTGCAGGATATGCTGGAACTTTGTGCCGCCTCTCTTCCAACCAGCAGTGGCATGGCTACATACACCCTTGCCGGCAGAAGCACAAACAAATTAGCAGTAGAAACATTTCAGATGAGTGGGGGTTACCTGGCATCTGAAGTGTCAGAAGCAGCTTGTGCTTGTACTTCTGTTATATTTTGAATGATGTGGAATAGAAATCCCACACCACTAAAGGACAATTGATTCTCTGTGTTCTATTCTTCAGGTGTCTTTCTGCGAGAGAACTATTGATTTAGGGTTTTTTGGGGAGTATATTTGTCAAAAGCTTTTTCTTTGTATCATCAATAATATTTTTCACAGCAAAATTGAAAGGAACTAATAACAAGGATGACCCAATCCTATTTGCAGCATTTTGCTACCTGTGAGCAAAACACTTAGTGTTTGTGAGACTTAAGATCATATGTTTTCAGATTTCTTTTACTATATCTTATGTCACTGACTGAGGCCATCTCTGAAAAGGTCATTTGTGGAAGTTTTGTCTTAAGCTGTTGTGTCCACAGAAGACACCAAAGTCTGAACTGGTATTGATTTTTCCTGCACTGCAACATTAGTCCCAGGAGTAAACTACCAAAAAGTCTATTGATAGAAACATGCCGCATGTCTGTGATTACATAGAATAGAACAACAGGCAATCTCATTTTTTTTAATGTTACCTATCCTTAATGCACAAGGAAACTGCACAAAATCACCTTAAATTGTCTGAGATGCAGTATAGAAGTTAAAGATGTGCAATACTCTGTGTGGACCAAGATTCTGTCAATTGAATCAAATACATGACTCTTGTAACTGGATGCAGTTTCTGTACTTTAGACATGTCCTGGGTGTGTACTTCTTGGGTGAGGCTGAGAGAGGAAGAGGAGGAGAAATCAGAGCTCTACTCCTATTGTTATTATAAAATATTGAAAGATAAAAACAAGTTACACTGTTTCTAACAGATTTTGAACAAGTCAGAATTGTTCATATTTGTACTGTTCCAATATTTGAGCCATGATGGCAGCTGCACCTTGCAGAGGAAAAGCTATTTCTGCCTGATTTAAAGTCACTCTCTCAAGCCTTGTGATTAGCCCCCCGCTGCATTCTAATTTATTGAAGGCCAGACAGTTTGCTAAGTAAGCAACTATATGCCTTTATGAAAGTCCCAGTGTGATGCAAGCTATGCAGTGCATATACACAGATACACACAACTGTGAGTTTACACTTTTTGACACCTTAAAGGCTTGCCAGAAGTCATGGCAGTTTTGAAAGTGTCTGCTTTCTAGCAGTACACATAACTGTATAACTTTCTGTCATTTTTTTCTCTTTGTAGTTTTGCTGACTGCTACAGCTTTTATTCCTGAAACATATCAAAGAATATAGATAACAGAAGTCAAAAGAAGGTAAATTCATAATCACATTCAAATATAGTGCATAACACACATTTTAAAATTATTTTTTATAGATGAGTCATATTTTCTCCTGCAGTATCTCATATTTCTTTAACTTGATAACCTAACTGTAGATAAGAGTCAAGAAGCAACAAATCAGTGTCTCAGTGGGGAAAAAAAATAAGTTGAAACTTCTCTGCTTCTTCTGCATAAGGAATTTGAGTAGGTGGATTAATCCATTCTGTTTCTCAATGTATATACTATATCATATAGGAAATCCAGGCAGGATGGGTTAATACATTCTTTTTGTCTCACTGTCTAGTATAGTTTAAAGTTACTTACAGATATTAATGGAGAAGAAGGGAACATTGTCACTACATGTTGACAAGACAGTACTGACTGTTAAAGACCTTCCCTTACTGAAAGGGAGACTCTGCAAACTGAGTACCTATGAGAAAATTGCTGTCACTAAATGGTAAGTTCATTTTCATTTGTTTCCTGCAATACCTTACCACATTTTGTGTGACCTCCAGAATGATCTTTTGAAAGCAAAGTTGGTAGCGGGTCTCCTTGTGAACCATGCACTGTAGAAAAGGGAGGTGTTTCTGGGCAGGATTTCTATATTTTGCCATTTTAGTACATCAATCAGTCATAGCAAACAGTCAATCTCCCCTGCTAGCAGTCCTGGTGGGTAGGGCAGGGATTTTCAGTGTCAGGTCAAAAACCCTCTCTGGCTCACATGTATTAATGTGCTCCCAGCAGAAGCAACACACACCTCAGGCTAGTGCTCCCCTCTGTCAGCACCCAGCTGGAGTTCAGGGTCATTAATTCAGGCCCATGTTGTTCATCCAAAGTCAGCATGACAACCTGGTTACAGGGACAAGTCCTTCATGGAGGTCAGGGCTGCCCACTGGGGAGAGAGGGCAGAGGCTTATAAATTAATCCCTCTTCACCACTTGTTGGTCAGAAAGAAAAACACACAGAATGATACAGGCAAGAGTGCGATCTACACTTCAACAATTAAATGGAGTTAAAGCTGTTATAGTCAGTCCTACCGGGGAACCTTGTTGACAGTGATCTTCTGATCCAATTGGAACTGCTTTACATTAGCGTTTTAATAAATTTTTTTACCTATTAGTTTAGAAAATTTTCTTAAGAAGGATAACACTTCATCCTTACCACTTTCCAAATATGAAGTGAGAAATTACATCCAATCTTGATTGAATTGATTTAGTAGCATTTGCCAGAGTTGATTTAGTCCCAGTAAAAGCATAAGCAAGACAATTGTCGTGTACCTGCTTATCTGGATTAATTTTGTGTTGTTTCCACAGGCAATATATCAATATATTTTAAAAGAAAATAAAGTTTAATGTAGATAGGAAGATTTTTCATTGTGAGGAATTATATTTCCTTTTCTTTTTTTCTCTTTTATTTTTTTTCCCCCTAAGAAATGTAGGTAGCATTTATAAAACAAGAGGCAGTGGAAAAATCAAGGGATTTATAGTTTGCTACCTGCAAATTTGAGATCTCTTCTTTTGAACATATTTCATTCCATCCCCTGTAGGGCTTATTTGATATTTCCTAGTCCTTTAGGGTAGGTGGGGTTGAAAGGAATTTGGACTACAGTATGAAGCCAGCAGGGCAGAAGGCACAAGCTGTTTTGTTGTGCTGGTTTCAAAATAGGATCTGAGACTGTTAGAAAAAAACCCCAAAATTTTTTATTACCAAAGGCAGATTTAAAAGGCTATTTAGCAATGAAGCAGGACAAAATGTGCATCAGCAGATTCAGCCATGAAAAAGTTTGCATAAAGTGTATTTGTTGTGGCAGATATATTCAAAGTACATTTGTAACTGTGCTGCAGTGTTTTCCAGTATGGAGGGAACACCAAAGAATTATAAATGAATATTTATAGTATTTTAGAATACTTACTCTTTTTCAAAGTTATTAAATATATATATCTGGCTGGATCATCAGGGTTATATGATGATTACTCTTAAATTATCAAATCACCTTCATTTTGCTGAACAATTTCAGATGTGATTATCTCTTAGATGAGGAACTAGATTGTTAATCAAGATTTTATATACAGTGGGACCATCCTTGCAGACTCCAGCTATAGTTCAGTAAATTTCAACTATCCCACCATGTTCTACTTGCTCAGCTACTCTAAGATCCCATATAAACAATAATATTTAACTTCAGTTTTTCTGTTTTTGGTAGAAGGCAGGAAGGAGCTTAGAAAATCTGTCCTCGGTGGTTAGATTCTACCAAATAATAATTCACCACCTAAGAGCTCCAATGAAAAACAGTGAGAGAAAAGAGAAAATCTGACCCAGTATCTTCAAAGCACCGAATAAACAGTTGCCAGTCAGCTTTGATTAAATTCTTGTAAGGCAATTGTTTACTAATATTTTGATCTCACTGATGACAAAGCAGGCTCTGGAAGGGGATATGAATCCCATAAACTCAAAAGAGATTCAGTAGTGGATCCAGAATTAGCTTCAGTCACTAAACAGTAGTTCTCGTACCCACTTGAGCCCTAACTTCTTATTGCTTTTATTTAAAGAAACCATCATTTTGAATCAGTATGCCTTTTCTGTGCAAAATTGTACAAAGCTGATGCATAACTTGGTTAGGAATTCGGCAGTGTAACACATCCATATTCCCCCTTTTTTTTTTTCGTTTGTTTCAAACAATGCATTTCCATCTGTCAGTGTCCTGTATGCTCTGAAGTCTGCACAGCACCTTCTATGCTTTTATGCAATACTATAATCCCATGATATTGTAAAAAGAAAATAGAAGTATCATTTCAAGCCACAGCTCGTTGAACCCATTTTAATTAAAACTTTTTGAAATAGATTTTATAAACTTCCTAATCTTAGCTACAGATTAGTTGCCTGTTTTTCGGATGAATGCACTAGGCGCATTTTGTTTTGCATACTTAAAGATTACTGCCCTATTTTGTCCTGAAGGTATTTTATTTGATGAGGTCTATTTTAAGTAGCCTAATTTGTGAATTACCTGCCAGTGTAGGGCATAAACCCAATCTAATTTGAGGGACCCACATAATTTATTCTGCATGATGAAATCTCCCAAGGAAGCAGCGGAGCAGAAATACCTTTCACCAGTGTAGAAGAGAAAGCTATGAATTCAGAATGGCAAAAAAACCCCAAAATGACGACAAACCAACAAGCAAAGAATCCTCCAACAATTTACTAGTACACAGTTCCTAGCACAAAATGTTTAATCCAAAAAACATATGCAGAATGATGATTAAATTTTTTTTCAAGGACACCTTAGTAGTGAATAATATTCATACAGTGTAGCATTACTGTGAATCATGAACATAATTTCTAATACTTTCCTGCTACGTATAGGCAGGGAGGAATTTTGGAAGCAGTATTAATCCAAGACATTCCGATCTGGTTATACAGGTAATTCCTCACCCTTTCTGCCAAGCAGAGCTAACCAAATTTCATGTAGCATCTGACTGTTACATCCTCTTCAGCTGGACTTGTTCCCTGCTGAGTTCAAATCCAATAAATGCAGATGCATAATTGTACATCAATTTTCTGTTTTACTTGTTTTGTAATTCATCTATGGCCTGCAGTAGCTTTCTAAAGCCCTTAAGTCAAAATGGTTTGAATCTGAGCATTAAAGCTTTCAGGGCTTCAGTCAATCTTCCCTCTTTTTTTGAAACTTTTCTGAATTTGAAGTAGAGAACAACCTGCTGCTCATTGAGACCTTTTTTGAGTTGAGAAAAATCAAAATTAAAGTATTACTGGAAGCAAGTCACTGCAATTCAGTAATGTGCATCTGAATATTTAGCAGTGTCATGCTCTCAAATCTTGCTCTTGCAGATAGGTGCTACATTTTTCATTTGTATGTAAAGGCTAAACTCTTGTGGATTTGGTAAAGCTTGATACAGTGGATCATGACATCTCCTTTTATTTCTTTTACTTTTATTATTTTTTTTTAAATCCTCTTTAGGATAAGCTCCAAGCATAGGACCTTCCAAGGTGCGTCAGATTCAGGTATCCATCTAGATGGTGATCCTGCTGAACCCAAACTCAGAGGCAGAGCTGATGAACAAAGCAAGGATGCAGAGACTGTCCCTTGAACTGTACTTAAAGCTTTTGCCAAGTAGAAGTTCATGAACTGGCTGTTCCATGGAAACTACCATGTCCAACAGCTATGCTTTTAGGTTTCTTCATTGTGGGAGGCTAGGGTCTGGCGACCGGAAGATATCGCGCTGTACGGAAAGATAGGGCTCCCCTCCCACCTTAGACAGCCAGTAGCACTTAGTCTATGACGATAGCAGACGGATGTGACGTTGTGACCCTAAGCTTTATAACACCCTGTCTCCCTTCAATAAACGCCATTTGCCGTCCGCCACATTGGTGTCTGTGAGCCAGTGGCCCGAGCAGCCTGGGGTTGGCTGCCGTGCTGTTCCCGAACCAGGTCGCCATGCCTCACTAGGCAACACTTCATGAACCTCTACTAAGCCTTTCAGAACCTTTTACCCTTAAAAAAAAAAAAAAAAAGAAAGAAAAAAAAAGTGTGAATAATTATCACAGAATGAAGAAGAAAATTGTGTGAAATTTTTTTTCTTAATTCATACTAAATAGACTTGTTATTTTTATGGGTATTGTCTACAGCTTGCATTTTGAGAAATATGGAAAAATCATTTTCTAGTACTCTTTGCTCTTTTTCAAACATAGCGGTTTCAACCTATCAGTTTTGTTGTTACACAGGCCATTCTGTATCCTTCTATGTATATTTTCTAGTTCCATTTTATCCTTTATTTGAGGGCCCAGATCTGACTGTATGACCAAGATAGGTGCATTTTCATCTTTATTCACTAAGACTTCAAGATCCTTTTCATGAGAGGTGATAACTAATTTGGAACTCATCACTGTGTTCCCATGTAGAGCTGAAATGTTTTCTCCTGTGAGCATTACTTTGCATTAATTGTTTTCGAGTTCCATCTGCTATTTTATTGCCTAACCACCCAGTATCATGGCAGATCTTTGCACCTCTTAGAGGTTAATATTAAGTGACAAGCCTAAATACATTCTTTTCAATAAACTCTGTCCCCTTGCTTGTAGTCTATTCTCTGCAATAATTAGCTGTATGCTACATGTCAGAGAACCTGTGAAGATCATTAGGGAAACTTGCTTGGAGATGCCCTTCATTGTGAAAATTGCTACCTTTTCTTTAGCGTGTTATAAATTTATGACAGTGTCAATTCCATAAACCTGGGCTATACTGTAATTTCATGGAAAAGTGCTGCACTTTTTAATATTAAATCCACTTCTTCTGATTCTTACAATTAATATAACCGTGGATGTGGGTAAAGTAAGACACAGGGCTGCAGAAGGCAACTTTTACATTAAATAGAAACACTAAGAGACAATATGTCCTCTTAAAATAAATAAATTATCTCTCTATAAATACTTAAATAGCACAATTTCCTATCTCAAACAGAAAGAACTTGCCATAAGATAAGCCACCATATCAGGAACTTGAGATAAGCACTGAAGTGCAGAATTTGCCACAGGAAGGTGCTAATTCCAAGCCTGGTAGAGGTGAGGTCTGAGTAGCACCTCATGGTTAATGCACCTGGACAAAAATCCCCACTGTGGAAAACTGGGAAAGGAAGCAACTGCTCATGCACATATCACCCCAAGTTATAGGACTGATGGCATCTGCTACTACCAATGACCACCAAAGAGCCTCCAGACTCATTTCTGGGGCCTTCCACTAGAGGATTGCTCATGATCCAGTGTTAAAGCTGTCCCCCACCAGGGGAGGGACCTGGGTGTTCCCACCTGAACCTGAATATATATTATCCCATTGAATTCTTTGTTTTGTGGGCTTCTCCCACCTTGATGGATCAAGACTGTGACTATCATTTTAAACAATGAACATCTAAATTGCATCAGTTAAGTCTCATCGCTGGATCCACGGGTGGTGATATTTTTCCTCTCCACTATCTACTTTTATCCTTCCTTTCTCTTTCTTTCTTTACTTTATATATTTTCTGAAGTTATATTTTCATACTTTTATATTGTCATATTACTATATATAATAACCAAAATGGTGCATACCTCCTTTCCATTGCAACAAAATTGTTTAAAAACCTACATATACATATATACACTGATCATTCAGCATCATTTCACTCCAATCCGCATCCAAGGGATATGTTAACAAGAAGTTCTGTTACCTTTGCCTTCAGGAGTGGGTTGTAACACTGCCTTAGAGAAGTCACCTACCAGAACCTGCTACCAGACCACTGCAAGTTCATTAAGCAGCCGAGAGATGAGTGTGTTGAAATGCACACTGAAATCATAACTAGCATCTGGATCTAAGGACAAAGAGTGAACCATTACTAGATCGTGCCTGGCTTTGAGAAACTGTAGGAGGAGCAAGGGAACAATTATCACCTAAGGAATCAGATAAATCCCACAGTAGTGCAAGTCACAATTTGATTTGATACTGAGCAAGAGACAATCATAGAACTGAGGTTTTGAAGTTAAAATATTGTGGAATTAATCATATTATGAGCTCTAAGGGAGCTTTTTTTTTTTTTTAATAAGACAAGGTTCAGAATATTTCAGAGCAACTGCTATTCAATAATTGTGAAATACTCAGCCCTTCATATTACAAAGCACTGTGTCTCAGACTTTCTTATCTATTATTAGTGCGTAGATGAAGGAAATAATTAAGATTTTGGAAAGCACTGAGTTTCTGGTTATTCAATAACATGTTAACACATCCAGAATTAATGGATGGTCTGAAAGCACTGACATGAAATATAAATTTAAGGTTTAGAAGCTTAAGAAATTAAGAACTCATGTCTTAATTGCAAAAAATATAATTGCTTCCTTCTACCCTCCCAGTGCACTAAGTAAAATAATTTGGAATACTCCCACATATTTTTTGCAGCAATTGATTCTTCTGTCTGGTAGCAAAATGTAAGCCAAGGCTTGCAAGTTTTGCTCAAACTGAACAAGGAAGAAAATCTTCATTTTAACTCAACCATGACAATTATCAGATTTGAAACATACCATTTTGATTAATTTTGAGCATCTTATAAAGAAAAAAAAAATTGAAGAACTGGGAAATTTAAGGGTTTTCCACATTTCTTTGTGATTCAAGTGTTGCTAAGGACAAATAATTCTAATTATTTTTTTGCCTTCTTGGTTGAAAACCTAGGCATAAAATGTATATATCTGCAAACTGGTCACTGCATTTAAAAAAAACCAAAAAACAAAACAAAAAAACCCCACAAAAACACCAAACAGCAAAGAAACAGAAAAGAAGCAGCTAGAACACCTAAAATCTATCCACATCACATTATAGGGAACTTTGCATATTCCTGAGCAGTAGATAGTGTGGATTTAAACCTCCTTGGACAAAGGGAAGGAAATTGATAATGTCATGCAACCGCTGGCTGGTGCTCTGAGAGTTTAAATTTTGGGGAAGCACAGGACCGCTACTATGATCTCTGGCTTAATGAAAAACATGAAGTGCAAATGCTCATTTTCGTCATTTTGCATTTGTTACACACAGATGAAATCAAATAAAAATATTGTGCATTGGGCCAAACAGAGATTTTGTTTGAAAGAAGTGTGAGCAAAAGTATTAAAATAGTTTTGTTGCTGTTCAGTAATTAAAAAACTGTGGAATAACAAAGGACCACTGCTGTCTCCCAGCTGTGGGATTACCACTAAAACACACAGAAAGATTTACAAGCAGAATCCCAAAAAAGCTTAAACAGAAAAAAGAAAAAAAAAATAAAATAGGAACGTGATTTTACACATTTCTTAACTCACTGATTCACTTTCTGCTTTTATCGGGTGAGCTTTCTGTTGTAAAGTTTAATTTTGCAGTTTCACAGCTCAGCAAAAGGAGGGACTAAGGCGGATTAGGTGTCACCTGTAAATTGAACTTTTAGTAAGGGATAAACTCAGAAGCAGTATGTTTCTGTTCCTGACTTGCAGGTTGAAAAGCAAGTATTACAAGCAAAACCTGGTCCTTGCCTGCAGACATTTAGCAGGAGGTTGGGGTAGGGTTGATACATCTGGCAAAGTCCCTTCCTTGCCATCACCAGGCAAAGTGGCTCAGAGAGGGCTACACATTGTGACAGATGCCCTTGGTGGTGACTCTTTGACGACTAAAATCGCTCACTTGTGACACACCTGCACTGCCAGTGGCTGCAGACTTCATCCCTGCAGGTCCAGGGCTTGCTGCTGCTCCACTGCTGTAGCCTTGTCCTGCTAGGGCTCGCCAACGAGCCACTGGGGCAAGCTGAGGCCCAGGCAATCCTGACCATAGAAAGAGGTTGGTGCCACTGCAACAGAAAGGGTAGTCTTTTAGGACTTAATGCAAAAAACCAATAAAACAATGGAAAATATTGTCTAAATGAAGTTTGCTTAGAACCTTAGCTTGCCGAGGGAAACAAAAAGTCCTTCTCAGATGCTGCCGCTGAGGGGTTTTTATTCACAATCACAATTCACAATTTACAGTTCAAAAATATATCATAATCCACTGAAGTCCTTTTTCTTGAAATAGGGAGACACATTTTAAGTATCTGATATAATTTCTGGGAGAGAAAAGAAGTCCAATACAGTAATTACTAGTTATTAATTCTGCAACAGATTAATACATCAGAAAATGAAAGGGAGCATCTTGGTTTGTTACAGTAATATACAGTTCATAATAGGATGAAATCACGGAAGAAATTGTAGGACTCAGTGAAAAGTGAGCTCAGGGGACCATGTGGTGACTTCTCCAACCCGATGTGTGAGCCATAGAATAACAAAGATGAGTTTTATAATAATTAGACTAAGAAAGAATTAAATTCTGGGTTATCTAAGAGGAGGCAGGACAGCATTTGTGATTTTTTGTTTAATTTTGGGGGTTACAGATTTTTTCCTTTGAAAGGAAATGAGTATTTTTTGTGGCTTATACCTAATTTAAATTCTAAGTTTTCTGAGCTCCATGTGCATCTGTCTGTACTGAAATGAATATTTCAGGCACTTAATTTACATGGTATTAACCCAAGCCAAATCCATGAAAATGCCATGGTGCCATTTACAGAAAATTTATCTTTCACTGGGAATAGTTGAATTACAGATGAAATGAGATTGGAAATAATCTTTTCTTCTATAGACCTTACACCTGGAAGACAATGCATCTGTTTAATATCTTGCCATTTCTATCATTCTATGGTGTACTTGAAACTGTTCTAGCAGTAGTCACATGAGGCTTCTCTCCCATTTTTTTTGTAAAGTTAGCTCAATTATTATGAATAAATGTCACCTATTTATTCCTATAACTAGTTTTCCAAGCCAGAGATGCATGTATCATGGTTAGTTTACCTCATGCTTGAATACATTTAAGAGCACGAGAAATGAAATTCTAGTTAATTTGAGACTAAGAGGAAAATGTCATTTTCCTTTAGCAAACCACTCTATTTACTGTTCCTAAGCATTCTTAGATTGTGCTGGCTATCATTATCTTAGTAATAAAGCAGGAGCTAATCTAAGGGAAAAACTCCATGAAAAGAAATCTGTGAAAAGAAGGGCTGTTTGTTTGTTTGTTTGATCAAATTTTCAGACAATATATATACTGTTATTTTTTTATTTCAGGACACAATTCTCAATTAATTAATATTGCATGTAAATTATTTACTGGTGTTGTAGACACATATAAAATCTTTTGACGACTAATTATTTTTTCATTTCCACTGAGCAATCAGCAACTCTACGTCAACATACAAATTAGTGAATATAAATGATGGCATCTGCTGCACATCAAGAGGGAATACTCCAGTATTCTTAAGTGAGCATTTATTTTGTTCCAATTTTCACTGTTGTCTTTGTTTGATCCTCTTTCCCTGAGATGTCTTCGGTGAAAGAAACATATCCAGGTTCCTAGGAGTTTATCAAAAGACCAAATGCAGTATATTTTCATAGACTTTGGGGTTTGTTGTACAGAATCAAATGTATGGGCCAGTGTCAACAGCAATTCCTTAACTGTTGGGTAGTAGGAGTGTATGTAAAGCTGAATAGTGAATTGGTGCAATTTCATCATCTCTGCATGGGGAGTACTGTTCCATGTTTATCAGAAAACACTCTAGAACCAGAAAATTAAATTCTGCCAGCTCTGAGTACAAATTATTAGGTCAATTAATTTTAAAAGAAAGTTACAGAAAAATGCCATTTTAGAAGGAGAAAAAGCTGTAGAAATACTGTAAAGAATGTATTTTTTTACTAAATATATAATTTACTATTGATATTGTACAATATCTTTGTTTCTCACTGTTTGTCAAACATATTTTTCTTTTAATAAATGAAAGTTATGAATTGTTAGAACTTAGTTTCATTTCAAATATATTTTTAAGACAAAGCACTTTTCTGGTTTGAAGACTCTATTTATTAACATCGGTAATGTTAATAAAGTGTCCAGGCACTTGGCTGGATTCCATTGGTATAACCCCAGAGTGCCACATCAACCTATAGTACTGCCACTTATCATACAACTGGAGCTTGTGTTCAGGACCATATAAGCAAACTATATTTACAGCAATAGCATGAATATTAAGAATGTGCAATGTGAACATTGTTGTCAGGTATCTTTTTGGAAAATGTTTATTTTAAATTTAGGGTAACTATTGCCAACATCTTACATTTTCAAGTAGCAAAATATAATTTTTCCAAGTCTAGTATTCCAGAAGCTATCTCTTAGATGAGGTACACATACACCTACATATTTATATATATCCCGGCTAATTTTGTTTTATATAATTTAATGAAAACTTAAAGTATTGGCAAGATATTAACCTATTGACTGTAAAAAAAAGTGCCAAATTTTATTTTAGCTAATTAATTTTCATCTTCTTAAAACATCCTTGAAATTTCAGCCTATTAAATACTTCTAAAGAGTTCCAGTCTCTCTCTTTTATTTTTTGTTGGTTTTTTTTTTGTTGTTTTGTTTTGGGATTCTGTTTATTTGGGGTTTGCTTGTTAGGGGTTTTCGTAATTTTTTTTGTTTCACTTGAAGCTCACCTACTTTTTTTATGTCAGATATAGAGGCAATTTAGCTGAGCTCAACATGATGTGAGGTTAAACATATATTTCCTTCATGAACCGATGGTGCTATGTGTATTGATATCCAGGAGTAAACCTACAAACAATACTGTTTTCATGTGTGTTACTCAGCTCCTCAAAATGTCTCACAAGGTTTAAATTATTTTTTAAACATAGTTGTTACTACACCTTTCATCTTCTGACAAGGGGAAAAATTCACCATTTTCTGTTACAGATGCCCAGGAAGTGTTCAAGGCCAGACTGGGCAACCTGTTCCAGGAAAGGTGTCCCTGCCCATGGCAGGCAGCTAGGAACTAGATGATCTTAAAGGTCCTTTCCAGCCCAAGTTATCTTATGATTCTAAGAACACCAGTGTCTTTGGGAAGGAGAGCAGACTATACAGAATATTGTCAGAATTGCACACGATAAAAATCTTTGTACAATAAAATAGGGAAATACTAAATCATGGACAGGAAATTAACAACGCATACTGCAGTAGCAAACAGGTCCCTACTTCTGCTCCTTTTACAGAAAGGCTACCGAAGAAACCTTGATTTCAAATCCATATGTCTTTCCATAGGGAAGAGTATTTTCAAGCAGTAAAAGTGCATCCACAAAGCTTGTGTGGTGATGTGCAAGTTCTCACTGAAAGTCCAGTTACCAATTACCAGTATGTCTAGTTACCAATTTTATTGGACACATTAAGTCAATTTTCCTCTAATCATATCTGGTTTGGCGTTGTGGGATCATTCTTTGTTGCTCTTGATTCACAGATGCAGAAAATAAAAAATGTGCCAGAACTACCCTGCACAATGTTAATTTATTCTACTGGTGTACAGTGCTACACTTGCCACATAAGAACAAACGTGTCTAATTCTAGGTTTCCCAAGACATGTAGGCAATCCAAACAAAGTAATAATTATTATTGGGCTAAGCCATGCAACACAAATACTTTCCTGAAGTTAATGCTAAAAGCCACAAAATTTCTTTCCAAGAGTGACCTCAGTAATTTTCAATTTACCTAATTGGGTGAACTGGTTGGTATATTTTAACAATTACATTTCAACTCTGACTATTTTGGAGCAAAACCCCATTGAACTCCGTGATTGCTGCAATTCACTTCCCTCTTTTTCTGCTATCAGGATTCAGTTTCTGTTTTGTTTATTTAGCCTTAATCCTTAAAGACATTATTGCTGCTGCAACCAGCTAATCAGGAACAGGCTATTTTTGTCCTCTAGCTGTTTTCAGACAACCTCTTCAACATAACTATGTAAACCAACTGCTTTTGTCAAGCTGTTTTGACAGGAATAACTGGTTACTTCAGGAACAGCATGTACAAATTAGATCTACTAATTGCGCTCACAACAGAAAAAGCTTCTCACCCACTCTTTGCCAAATAGTATTTTTCAGGAAATACAAAATATTTCTTGGCACTAATGGCAGCAGATAAGACTACAAGAGGCTTCAGTGGAGCCAGGAAGTAGCTATCTGAATGTGCTTCAGAAAAAGCCATAATTTACCATTGTACACAATT
>VWZG01003409.1:0-14062 GCA_013396735.1 Grallaria varia | reverse complement strand
AGTATTGGGCAACCAGCTCCAGGAGGCCCTGCTTGATCAGAAGGCCTCCAGCAGGCCCTTCCACCCTCAACCATTGTAGGAATCTTATTTCTGCTTTGCTTTACTGTAAAAGTTCTATGTTATTACTTCTTTTCTACAACATTTTTTTTTCTTACTCAGAACAAAGCCATACATCACTCACACAGACCAGATGAAAGACAGGGTGTATCAGAAGGTGGTTCTCAATCTGAAATCATGTAAGTATAGTTGTTTTACCTTGCAGTGGTACTTGAAATAAAACTGTGTCTATCCAATTTGGATATAATTTGATTGACAATAGCAGGTTGAACTAGGCAGGAGGTCATGATAACTTATTTTCTGTATTCAAGTTTTTTGATAGAAATTTTGATCATCGAGGAGCAATTCATTAACCTAAGACTTAAGTGTTAGATGGGAACAGGTAGGAAGAGTTAATTAAGCTTAGGGAAAAAAAAAAAGCTAGACTCTCTATAGTCAGCAAGAGCAAGAGATGAAGAACTTCTGCTACTTTGTGGGTGAGCTTCATGGGGAAAGTTGATTTTGATTTTTTTAATAAAAGGGCCTCACTGAATTCTTTTACATTCACAGTTGTCCATAAGAGCTTATTAACTGTACATATCATGTTTATGGTGTATTCCTTCCTTCCTATTTGGACACTGTCACTCTTTGGGACTCAGCTGAAGAGTCTAGGAAGATACTCCAAGATGTTTCTGTCAGCACTCCTTTATGAAGTTTATCTTTGTGACTATTTCTTACACTGAGTAGTGGTGTTTAAAATTAAAATCTGTGCCTAAAGTTTTCCTTTTTGTGTGATCATCAACTTCTTAATCCATGATATAATTTTTTAAGGTGATTTAGGGATGGGCTACTAGTTAGTGCTAAATTGGTTTTCATGTTCCTGTCTTTTTCTTTTGGAAGGGCAGCTCACTCTTCTGATAAAGACTGTCAAAGCTTTATTTGTCCTGCCCTAGGAAGAATATAAGAAAATTCAGTAATTCCCAATCTAAAGGTAATTGATAACATGTAGGGCTAGGTCAGTGTGTGAATCCCAGAGCACACCATTGTAATGGTTAGGGACACAGAGAGTGACGTATGTACCCCATTCTTCAGTAATGTGGATGTTGGCAGTAGGACAAGGTGTTTGGAAACAGCAGTTCATTGTTCCATGACTGAGATAGCTTTGAAAGGGCTTGCAGGGACAGGAGAGGCAGATAGAAAATTTTGTACGTAGAGCAGATCTCTGTTGTTTCTATTAAAACCAGTAAGCCTGTTCACACTGACTTGAATTGTGAATCCCTAGGAGAAAGACGTATTCCTGTTTATTTAATGGCATGAAATGCCATTAAAGTGTTTTTAAGAAGATCCCATTGAAAGCTAGCAAAGTTCTTAAGCTTTATTTGATGCTCTTTCAATAAAGTTGTAGTGTGTCTTCTAATATCAGAAAAATGAAAATTTTTTTCTGTTTATTGTCTTGCTGCATGCGGTGTCTTGACCCATGCAATCTGTGATAGTCTTGAAGTACATGTTGGGCCATATAAGACTTAATTTATCTTTGATGAGAATCTATACCACCTTTTTTATATCTTAAGGAAAACTGAGAAGTCAGCAGACAGAAGGCCCTTGCAAAGACCTAAACCCAATTTAGTGAGATCATCTGGAAGGAGGGAGACAGCAACACAAGACAAAATGGAGGCCGAAACTTCCTCTTCAAACCCTACCAATGCAGATGAAAAGGTCGGAAGGAGGAATGTTACTTAATGTTATGTTCTTGAGACTATATCTGTTGTGACCAACATGTATGCTGTGGACCAGCTACAGTCTTGCAAGTAGTATTTTGAGAAATGCTGCTGAGGTATCTGCACACTTGTTAAAGGGTAATATTTCTCACCTCAATTCCAGTGCTCAGAGGAGGACAGTAGAAGGAACAGAAATGAAGCCACAGAAGTAGAGAACAGAGATTTGGATAATGAGTCTGAGTAAGTATTGAGATCACTTTTCCAGTGCCCTGGAATTAACTAAATAGCTGTATACAGAGCACTGTGTGGTCCTCTTAGACAACAATAACTGTGAAGTTGTAATGTAAGTCTTAAAATTGACTTTAGCATTTGCTCGGATGGTACCAGGTGGTATTCTATGGTAGAAGGTATGTACTTTTTTTCTGGAAAGCTGAGGAACGCATTGCTATACAAAGTACTGACTATGCTTGGAAATTGGGGGAATTGATAACTATGCTTTCCTCCTAGCCTCAGTTGTCAGCTGAAGACTCTGCTTCTGATTCTTGCAGAAGCAGCTGTAGTATGTAGTCTAGGTAGATTCCTCCACTGTGTGATAAATTAATCTCTTTTTAATAGATAGATAAATTGAGTTTCTACATGGTAAGACTAAACAAGATTTGTTTCTCAGCTTCCCTAAGTTTAGGGAAATTCTTCTGAATATCACCCAATTCCAGTAAAAAAAGCTGTGCACGTCACTGAATATTACCTAGGCTTGAATATTGTGGAGTAAATGTCACTGTTGTGGATCCTTTTCCAGAGAACCTGAAAAAACTGCAATTGCAAAGGCTTTAGTAACAGGATATCGGCAGAGATTTAAACCTAATGTTACAAGCACATCTGGAAGGAAAGAAGAATCTGAAAAAGATGCAGGAAATGATAAAATGTCACATCTACAGCTTAAGGGGGAAACTGAAAAGGTATCTAATAGAATAACATGACTGGAGACAATGTGTTAGCTAAAAAGCTGTTGGATGCAACAGTAATGTTATCTTTCTAGAGTTTTTCTTTTCTTTTTTGCTTCTGAGTATCACTGGGAATTAACCGCTTAGCCTGCAGTGGCAGTGTGATATTGCTTAGAGACCTCTGCTACACTGAAAGCTTCTTACACAGACAGTAGATACCAATAATCTTTCATGCCTTAAGGCAAATATAGCTTTAGTTGTTTGATTTGGTTTTTACTGCACCTCTCTGACCATGAGATGTACCTTATGATTGTATGTGTCTGTCATAAGCTATCTATTTTGTCTCCTGCTACAGACAGTTATTTGGTCAGTCAGGTAATGGCTGTACTTTGTAAATATAAGAGAGTTAATATCATAATGTTCTGTTTCTGTTCAGAATACTGACCAAAGTCGTAAGTCTGATGTTACCAGTGAAGAAGCTGTAGAAAAGGATGACAAAGGCCTGGAGACAGTGTCTCAGTAAGTATGAGAAAAATGAGAAGATATTTGCTGCTTTCCAGCAATTTGCCATCACTGTCACTTCTGGTGGTATTTTTTAGTGTGGTAATTACAGACGTTTCTTGAAAAACTTCTGCAATGATGCAGAAATTGAGGGAAGAACAGGAATCTTTATTAATGCACAAAACATAGATTAAGCATTTTTGTTTTTTAAAGTGCTTTTAAACAAAAAGTCAGTCATGATAAATGCAAAAAAACCCCACCTTAGTCCCTTGAAAACTAAAGCAAATCTTTGTGACTAGTTTTAATGCTGAAATCCATCTGTTTCAGTGGTTAAGTGTTTAAATAATAGGACTTAATGTTCTCAAAGTGTAGTTAAGTGTTAGGTGCCAGGTAGGAAGAGAAAAAAATCCAGCATGTGGGCAATTTAATGTACATATTTATTAAATGTTGTATTTTTCTTCAGTGGACAAGTGAAAGCTGTAGTGTAAAAGGAGGAATATACTTTCTAGAAGATGTTGTAAAAAGTAAAATTTGAAAAAAAAGTTGACTGTCCCTCACAAAAAAAAAAAAAACCAAACAAAAAAAATCCAGAACAATCTGAAGCAACAAAAAAACCCCCTCAAACTTTCTTTTTAAAGGGAGATAGTTGAAGAGGGTGGACGGAGATATACTGGGTTTGATAACCTTCCAGAAAAATATTTTCATGCTCAGTGTAAAAAGGCATAGAAGAATATGACACTTGTCATAATGCACTACTGATATTTTTACATTAAAAAGATAATTATTTATTTTCTGAGTACATTAAAAAAATCTGAATATATGTGATTTTTTTTTTTAACTGTTCACTAAGTTAGGTCCATCTGCCTCTAGACTAGAGAGGAATACTAGAGCCATTATGGGTCACAAAAAGATCTGTCTACTGTGGTATTCTATCTCCAGTGGGAAAAGAAAATAACAGGGTAAACATAAGTTTAAACTCTCAGTCCCTAGCAGATCACTTCTAATTTTATTGTTTCAAGAAGCCAGTAATACATTTTAGACCAGTGTATGTTAATAATTTTTTTTAAAAAGAGTGGAAAAAAATCACTTCTCCAAGTCTCCTTCCACTTTCAGATGTGTTATGCAATTCACGGATCTTTTGTGTTTTTCCAGGTCTAATGAAGCAGTAGGTTTACAAGATGACAGTAAGCAGAGTTTGCTGAATCCAACACCTCTAAGGAGAGGCAGAGTACAGAGACCAAAACCAAATCTAGGAAGAACTGTTGCAAGGCAAAAAGAACTGATAGATGAAAAAGATCCTGCAGAGGAGGCAATTAAAGGTGCAGAAGTACAACAAGCTGTGATATACGATAGAGATGAAAACAATGATCCCTGCCAAAAAAGTGTAAGTTTCCTGAGTGGTTGCCTAGGCACACTGTTTTGCTGGGTTCTTAGCAGAAGACATTGGTAACAAAGATCTAGGTACATGCCACATGATTTGTAAGCATAGCTTTTTTTATGCTTTGTTTATTCTTCCAGCATAACTAAATTGTCATAAAATTTCCTTGTGCTTGCACTTGGGTTTCTGTTTTCCATGGTGTCGGGTTTAACCCTAGTCAAGAACCAAGTACCAGCTTGCTCACTCACTCCCCCACCGGCAGGATCGTGGAGAGAACTGGAGAGATTAGAGAACTCATAGACTGAGATAAAGACAGTTTAATAGGAGAAGCAAAAGTCACACACACAAGAAAAACATCAGAAATTCTTTCAGTACCTCCAGTGGGCAGACAGGTGTTTGGCCATCCCCAGGAAAGCTGGGCTTCTTTACATGTAATGGTCACTTGGGAAGACAAACACCATTTGCTCTGCTTTATATACTGAACATGATGTCATGTAGTGTGGAATATCCCTTTGGTCAGTCTGGGTCACCTGTCCAAGCTGTGTCTCCTCCCAGCCTCCCATGCACCCTCAGTCCCCTTGTCAGTATGAAAAGCAGAAGAGGCCTTGGTCCTTTGTAAGCCCTGCTCAGCAATAACAAAAACATCTCTATATTATAAACACTGTGTTCAGTACAAATTCAAAACATAGCTCCATACTAGCTACTCTGAAGAAAATTAACTCTACCCCAAGCAAAACCAGCACACATGGATAAATGGATTATATCTCACTTTGTTGTATTTGTGATACCGAATCTAAAAAGAAGTGCAAAGATAAACATCTCTTGGAAGAAGAACCAACTCAGAAAGGAACTATAAAGAAAAAGAACTTTTTACTATTACAATATGTTCTGATAAGAGTTGGATGACAAGAAGCAAGAGAGATCTTAAGGTTTCTATAAGAAATACCAAAACTTTCTCATTTTCATCTTGATTCCCTGAAAGAGCAGTTAAGCAAATATTTCATCTTAATGGAGTGAAACTTTTATTTCTTTTAGGATTTGATAGTTCATGAAGATACTCAGCCATGCAGTGGGATGTTAGAAGGGCATGTTTCTACAGATTCTGAGATGAATTCAAAATATCCAAGGCAGTGTTGCCAAGAAAAGTCCTCAGAAGAAGAAAGCTGTGAAAGTGAAAAGGGATTGTCAGATGTCTTGAAACAGGTTTCAGATCTCAGTACAGGGTAAGGTTGGTTTTTTTAATTGGAGAGAAGGGTTTGTTCAAAGCCGTCAATATCTCTAGGTGTCCTACAATTTTACATTCAACTCCAGCATTGCAAACAAGTTTTGTATCTATAATGAGATGTTTAATCAAGACAATACTAAACTTCAACTCCAAGGGTCTGAAAGCACTGGGTTTATATGCTTTTGGATGTTAACTTTCTCTTTAGTCTATGGGCCTAATTTTCAAATAATAAATGTTTTTCTGGTGCTCCTTTCCCATGGTTCTCTTCTCCATGTTGGTCTCAGCAGTGCATACAAATGTGGTTATGTAAATCCTAGAGTACAAGTTTTGGTTTCCTATTGAAGTGTCCCTAAAAAAATGCAACCACAACTGTTCTGTAAGTCTATTGAGCAGCTTTAAACATGATAGACAAAGGCATTTATAAAATATATATATATCCTCTTGAAATGTCTCAACCTGTCTTCCCGGTCTCAACTAAAAGTTGCAGTTGTTCTGAATTGGCATCTTTTCTTAACTTACCTTTGCTTACCTAATTATCAGATACGCAAGCTTTTGGTGATGATTGCTGTATTTTTTTTTTGGCTCTTTTTTCATATCAGTAACTTTGTTACTGCCCTGAGAGCTGCATACAGATCTGCCATGTTACCCATGCCTTTGATTGCTCTTTTGCTTGTTTTTGTAGGGAATCTGATCTTCAGAAGGAAGAGGAGAAAACTGTTGTATCACCATCTTGGCTACTGAGGAGTCGATTCCAGAGACCAAAGCCAAATTTAAGAATGACAACTAGTAAAAAAGAAGTTCTGGATGTAAATAATAAAGGTGTGTCACAGAAAGATACCAACAAGGAAGAAAGTTTGACAAAGTGTGACAGTGAATGTAGCATCCTTCCTGACACAGATGTAAGTTTTTTGGGGTTTTTTTTTGTTTGTTTCATTATATTTGAGCTTTTGGGTTTGTGAAATGAAATACTGACGATTTTTTAAGAAAATCCAAAGTCTATAGGTTTTGAAGCAGTTTTTTCAAAAGCTAATATTCTGTGCTTTAAAACTTTTGTACATTTAACTTAGCTCTATCTGAGGAGAAGAAGATGACTATCTCTTATGTGTCCAGATATCTTTCTGAACCAAGGTGGCCTTGTAGAGTTGAAAGTGAAGAAAGAAAAGTATTAATACAAGATGGCAAAGAAGAATCTAGATATCACGCTATTTTAGTTTAAAATAAAGAAAATATGTATTGTCCTAGAAAGACTAAGAAATCGTTAGTGATAAGTTACAGAGGAGTTTTGCAGGAAACACTTCAGAGTGAAGTGATTAGTACTGAACTTCATAGACATCATAATGTCTCTGGTTTATTATCATGACTTTTTCCAGTTCTTGTGTTTACATTTTTCAGAAAACAGGAAAATATGAAGTCTTAAAACCCCTAGAATCCTTAGGAAAGGAGATGTCACTTCACTCTCAGGAGGTTTCTGAGACGCCAAGTTGTAAGTCCCCAAAAACATTCTCGAGATCAAAGGATGGTGAACTTGAGTTGTATCTACCTGATATTAACCAAGATGACATTTCAACTCCTAATACAGGGTAAGGGCGTAGTTACTTTTGATTCCTGACTGTAACAATGGAAGTGTTTTAAAAGCAGATTACCAATGGATTCCTTCCTTACTGGCAAAGATAGTCTAATAAAAATAGTGCACAGAATTTGAGTTCTTATGGTTTTGACACTGATGATACTAAAATTCCAGTCACTACTCCTAGCTGACCCTGAAATCCTCAAAATGCTGGCTGATGCCATTGCAAAACCTCTCTTGATTTTTTTGAGCCATCTTGGGAATCTGGGCAGGTCCCAGCTGACTGGAAGCTGGCAAATGTCGTCCCAATTTTCAAGAAAGGCAAGAAGCTGGACCCTGGAAACTACGGGCCTGTCAGTACCCCTTTAATGCCTGGTAAAGTTATGGAGAAGATGATTCTGGGCAGCACTGAAAAACACCTGAAAGCCAATGCAGTCACTGGTCACAGCCAGCACGGCTTCGTGAGAGGAAAGTGTTGCTTATCAAACCTGTTTTCCTTTTATGACAAGGTAACCCAGCTAGGTGATCAAGGGGAGCCAGTGGATGTAATCTTTTGGGATTTCAGTAAAGATTTCAATACTGTCTCTCACAGGATCCTTCTGGACAAAATGTCCAGCACAGCTGGATAAACACATCATGTGGTGGGTGAGCAATTGGCCCATGGGTCCAGCACAGAGATAATTGTGAATGGGGGAATATCAGAGTGGGTTCCACAGGGCTCCATCCTGGGTCCTGTGCTCTTCAACATCTTCATCAATGACTTGGACACAGGACTGGAAGGGACACTAAACAAGTTTGTAGATGACNCAGGACTGGAAGGGACACTAAACAAGTTTGTAGATGACACAAAACTGGGAGGAGCTGTTGACTTGCTTGAAGCCTGGGAGGCCCTTCAGAGAGACCTGGACAAATGAGAGGACTGGGCGATCACCAACTGTATGAAGTTCAACAAAGGGAAGTGCTGGATTGTGCTCTTGGTATGGAGCAGCCCTGGATGTACAGAGAGACTGGGGAATGAGGGGCTGGAAAGCAGTGCCATGGAAAGGGACCTGCGGGTCCTGGTGGATGGCCCGTTGAATCTGAGTCAGCAGTGCCCTGGCAGCCAGGAGGGCGAACCCTATCCTGGAGGCATCAGGCAAAGCATCACCAGCTGGTCAAGGGAGGGGATTGTCCTGCTCTGCTCAGCACTGGGGTGGCCTCATCTGAAATACTGTGTGCAGTTTTGGGCACCACAATGTAAGAAAGATACGAAGCTCTTAGAGAGCATCCAAAGGACACCAGTGAAGATGGTGAAGGGCCTGGAGGGGAAGACGTATGAGGAGCGGCTGAGGGCACTTGGTCTGTTCAGCCTGGAGAAGATGCGACTGAAAGGAGACCTCATTGCAGTTACAACTTCCTTGTGAGGGGAAAATGAGAGGCAGGCACTGATCTCTTCTCTCTGGTGACCAGTGACAGGACCTGAGGGAATGGCCTGAAGTTATGTCAGGGAAGGTTTAGGTTTGATGTGAGAAAAAGGTTCTTCACCTAGGGAGTGTTTGGGCACTGGAACAGGCTCCCCAGGGAAGTGGTCCCAGCACCAAGCCAACAGAGTTCTAGAAGTGTTCGGACAATGCTCTCAAGCACCTGCTGTGACTCTTTGGGATGTCCTGTGCAGAGTCAGGAGCTGGACTTGATGATCCTTGTGGGTCCCCTCCAGCTTGGCATATTCTGTGATTCTGTGATTAATGAGCATTCATTTTATGACAGTTTTGTTATCTGAAAGACTTGCAGGGAAATACTTGTTTGCTTATCAGGGAAACCATGTGAAAATTGCTTTGGCTTTCTTGTAGTAAGTAGTCAATAAGTTAATGTCTGCAGTGAATGTTGTGGACATAGTTTGAAGACCAGTGCTTTGAAATGTTTGCTGAAACAAAGTGTTGTGTTTGTAACTTAAACACAGCAGAACTTTAATTTTTTTATTGTTTCTCTTAAAAACTCTGGTTTTTATATGTGGAAATAAGGAACCTGCATTTGTTTTTGTAACATGCTTTTGTATTAAGTTTTTGATGTTTTTGTTTTTTTCCTGTTTAACTTTGCGTTGATAGCAAAAATAGCACTGAAGAAGAAAGTAAACAAAGACCTCTTCCGTCCATCCGGTTAGTGCGGAGCAGTTTCCAGAAGTACAAACCAAATGTGGCAAGAGCTTTTGGAAAGAAGGAGTTAAAAGTATCAGAAAATAAGAGGAAGAAAAATCCTGAAGAAGAGCACTTAGTGCTGCAAAAAGATGAATTTGACAATACTGTCATTGTAAGTCTTTAATAAGTGCTTTTCCTTCAAAGTTGATTCAAAGTTGCATGTTCCATTTTATGAAGTTAAATTAGAACATTTAGGTTGCATTCGCTAAAACTGAGCCAATATACTACTTAGGAAAAAAACTTCCAAACCCTGGTAAACTGAGGTATTGCATATATAAAATCAGTGAAGCCTACAACATTAAATATTATTTTTTTTCTGTAAAATAATAATCTGATTTTGATTGGATTACATGACGGTGAAAAGGTTTATGCATGCTTAATATAAACTCTACAACAAAAATGCATAAAAATTAGCTTTTTTTTTATTGCTCATTTTATCTTCCCTGTTTGGCTGAATCAAGTCTGTGTTTAGGAATCCAGTACAGTGTATTGAGTGAAGGCAAAAAACCAAAAAGGTTTTATTAGTTTGGTTTTATTAATTTTATTAATTTGATGAGCTTTGACTGGCTTCACCATTGCCTGATACTCCTTTACACAAGTAAATTGAGTCATTCACCTACACTGTGTATCCCCACAGACACTTTACTAGGGACTGTAAAAGGCATTGTAGTCCTTGAAAACCATTATAGTATGATAAGTTCTCTGTAACCGTTTTGTGGGTTGCACATGAATCACGTCATGGAGGTAGACATATCTCTGTAGACTTGCTTCAGATTCCGAACAAAGCTAAGCTTTATTAGAGTGACTCCATTTTTGGAGTGTTTATAGCTGGTTTTGTTCTTGAACCTGTGTGTGGAGTACTTGAGTGCTGCATTCCTGAGAGGAGCATTGGTGTGCTGCATCTGTCATCTCCCTCCCGGTGCCACAGTGTTGGCTCCCCCCAGCTGAGGTAGTTCCTTGTGGTTTGGCTTTGGCTATTCTAGACCTGTAACCTGTGAACCAAGCAGATGCATCTGCTCTGTGCTGGGCAAGTCTGTAGAAACAGAGCAGGTCTAATGCTCCTCTTTACTAATACAGCTGTCACAGACCTGGAGAGGTGATGGATATGTTTGAGTGGCTTCTTCATGGAACCAGTGTGGCAAATAAAGAAGTAAAGTGTAATAAGGCCTTCTGGATCTGAGGTTAAGTTGTGGCTTGGGGGTGTCTGTACTGTGCTCTGCAGTATCCGGTTTTCAAAGGTTTTACATTTGCTGAAGTATTTTGTTTCCACAGTGCTTTATGTAGTAGTGAGCTGATTGAATGCTAAAAGGACAAGTGTTACCCATCATGCTTGGGTACCTATTATATTTAAGAGCCAAACTAACATAGCCCAGGACTACAAAGACTTCTGGTTTTTGCCTATAAATTGAATTATGATAATGTGATTTTTATCTTTATTCTAATAGGGAAAATAGCACAGTTTATATTTTTGTATATAAAAGATATATATTTTAGAAGCTTATTTGTTTCTGTTTCTCTTCATGCTTCTTTTACTGTAAATTAAAGGGTGAACATGAAGCTGTATTGTGTCAAGCAGATGTATTGGACAAAGAGGAACAGGAACACCAAGAGGTGCCTCAGGTGCCCTCTATTTCTGGAAGCATATTGTGTGAACAAAGGTGAGGTTTGAGTTCATCAAAATTATATTTGAAAAGCTTTTGACTGGTGCATAACGAGACACCTTTGCAAATGTCAGTTCTTTTGTTCCTTGTTTTTTGTCTTTCCCCAATGTTTAATTTTCAGTGCCTACAGACAGCTTCTTTCCATGTTTTCAGAGCACATTTTTATTTGAACAGAACTCCTTGTTGTTGTTTATCTGTTACATACTTGATCTGTATGATCTCATAGCTATTCTTGACCAAGCTATTTTTATTATTGGATTTATATTTCCAGAAGTAGTAATCATACATGTAACACACAGAAATCTTGCAAAATGTCAGAGACTTGTCTTTCACTGATCTCAGTGTGCTCTTCTGTTTTACTGCTGCTCTTGTTAAAATAAGATCTTACGTGTGTCTTAAACTGCAGACCCTTTGATGTTGGTATGGTTAGCAATAAAACTATTTCTTAATGTTAAAAGTGTCTTGACAAAAAAATTTTGTTACTCCTTCTCCAAACTTAACCATAAGTGCAAAAGATATATTTGAAAGTACAATTTTATTGCTCTTAAACAAAGCAGTCCATCCGTCTCTAATCCTCTTGTATAAGTGTTGATTCAAAATGTAACAAGTGCAGAAGTGCTTTTTCCCCTCTCAGCCAAAGTGAAGTGACATAATTTTTGTGTGGTTGTTTTTTTCTGTTTTGTTTCTTTGCTGTAAATTCACCAGTGCTGAAAAATCTACCACCCAAGAAGGCAAGCTGGGTATTCTGAAACCAGGACAATTCATAGGGGTTGAAGTTCTGGGAACTAGACCAAACCAAGAAACAGCATGTAGCAAAAAAGAACCTCCAGTAGCACAAAGACTTGCTGCCCCAGATGGAGAAGAAATGAATAAAGGAGAGAAACTGCCTGTGGCAGAAGAATCTGAAAAACTTCTCTCCTCAACAGTGAGAATTCTGTTCATATATTTCTGACTATACCTTCTGATGCTTGGCTCCACACCAGCTGTTTTTAAGACATCTAAATAAGCTGTTGTAAATGCACCCATTAATTTTGGCCTAGTAACAATTTTTGTTCAGTATTTACATGAGGTGTTTCAAAATTCTGTCAGTGACTCATTGATAAGACATCTAAATAGTTCACTTAAATTTTCACATTTCAGTCATGCTTGTGATAGATGAACAGGTACCTGCGTGCCATATTTCTCTTGCTGGATTTCTTGTGAGCTCCTTGATGGCTACTCATGAAAGACTATACTGGTTACATTATCTGTTTTTATTAGCTAAATACCTTCTCCAGAGGAACAAGGAACAGTGATGGTGCCATAAACTACTTGAAAGTTTTTAAGCAAAGTTTGTCTCAGGTTAACAGCTCAATCGTAATTTGCAATGCTTTATTTTATAGGTGATACATTTTGTGCTAAAATTGTTGTTGTTGTTTTCTCAAATCTAAGGATGACAAGGAAGTATTGTTTGTGGGAGATTTGGCCAAGAATGACAATCTAGACATAAATTCAAAAAGTATGAAATCAGAAATGTTCTGTTCTTCTAAAAAGTCACCAAACTGCCACAACAAGGGAGAGCAAGAAGACTGTCCCTCTACAGGAAGCATTCTCAATACCATGGAAAGGTAAAGTTCCCTTTTGACATAGTATAAGAGTTCTTGTCCTGGATTTAGCTGGGATAGAGCTCATTTTCTTCTTATTAAGTGGTACAGTGCTATAATTTGGATTTAGTATGAGAATGGTGTTGATAACACATTGATGTTTTAGTTGTTGCTGAGGCATGTTTACCTTGAATTGAGGACTTTTCAGTTTCCCACTCTCTGCCAGGGAGCAGGTGTACAAGATGCTGGGAGGCAGCACAGCTAGGACAGCTGATCTGAACTGACCAAAGGGAATATTCCATACCATAGAAAATCATGCTCAGTATATTAAGCTATTCTTATTTAATTCCACAAGGCTTACTTTTGCTTTCTAGTTCTCCTCCCCAGCAGGACTGGGGAGTGAGTGACTGCATGATGCTTATTTGCCAGCTGGGGTTAAACCATAAAAAACATTGTGCATTTGTGCAGTTGTTTCCCTACAGCACTTGCTTCTGGAAATGGAGGCTCTGACCTGTACTAGTTGTTATACACTATGTGCTGTGAAAGTCACTAGGTGGCATCCTTAAGTAATATAAGAGTTTTTGACAGAATTTTACTCGAGGCTGTTTGCCTTTTTAGAATGTACTTTGCAGATGAGAGTAGAAGCAAGTAATCATAGTTTAGCTGTTTGAATTTCTCAGTAATAGATTCTTAGGGTACAGTGCACTATGAATGTGGACCAAAGAATGAACAGTGCCCTTTGCACTTACGTATAATTGAGAAGTGGTAAGTAGAGAAACATAAAATGAGCTTGTTGTCTAAGATGCATTCTGAGTCTCTTCACTTTTTCTTTTAATTAGGAGAAGTTCCTGCAATGATGTGCAGTGTCCTGGCTCTTTTGGTGGAGGGGATGCTTTTTATGTATATGCAATACAGGACAGATAGTGCTCTTCACATGTAACAGTTCTGAGATGTGCTATAAGTTAACTTTTTGTTCAATCTTAACTAATACAGAACAGCCTCCAAGCAATTTACTTTTGCTGTTTTCTAAAATTAGCTTCCAGTTCTCACCTGTGTCTGAAACCCTTCTTAGAATCTTTTCCATATCTCAGCTTGAAACCATATCCCACAGTCTTTGTGCTAACAAGACAAGTATCTTACTTTTCGGTTTCCTTGGCTTCTCTGATGGTGGAATTTCACAGTCTCCCATGATGGTTGAGGATGGAAGGGTCTGCTAGAGGCCTTCTGGTACAACTCTCCTGATCAATCAGGCCCACCTGGAGCTGGTTGCCCAATACT
>VWZG01003408.1:0-14388 GCA_013396735.1 Grallaria varia | reverse complement strand
GGGTTTTTTTGTTGTTTTTTTTTTTTTTTTTTTAATTTTAAACAAGAGTTTACTATAGTAAAGTTTTGGACGTTATCAGAACTGGAAGTTCTAGGTCTGCAATGAACTGAAATTGGAATTTCAGTGGCTTGAAGCAAAACATAACTCTGTAAGTTTTGTTGTTGCTGTAAAGCAGAATTACATTATGGTCATACAGCAATCCAGTATTTCCACTTCCTTCAAGTATTACTCTGATGTCTTAAACTAAAGTATTTTAAATTTATTTTTGTTTGATGTAAAATTGTAGAGTTTTGGTTTTCCAATCTTGTTTCTATCTAACCCTTGGGAAAATGTATAACTTGACTTAGTGAACGTTGAGCTTATGAATTTATGAGGACGCTGAGTTTGTCTATAAAGTAAGAATGGCCTAATTAGGCATCTGTTCCATTATCAGAGGTAGTTTTCATCTTTTCTGAGCAATTGATGCACTTTCTGTTCTTTTCTCTTCCATAAAGAATCATATTAGTTTGCCACATAATCGCCTAGCCTTTGCACAATACAACTTTATATCAATATTACTTTTCCATCATATATTCTGCTTCAAAAATGCTCAAATATTAAATTCATTTAAAATTCATGACACAGACTGAATAATATTCGAGTGGTTTCTGTTTGAAGAAAAAATTCAAAGGCAACACACAAATTTCAGTACAAAATTAAAGAGTCAACATAAGTATGGTTGGAGAACTAAGGGTTGAATTAGATGTGATACAGTAAATTCTGAGGCCCAAAAAAATTCTATAAAGATATTAAAGTATTGTGGAAGGCCTAGCAGCATTTCAGCATTTTCAGTTTTGCAAATGTATGAAAACCAAGAACTTGTGAAAGCATTTTCTGCAATGAGTTGCTACCCAAGGCAGAAAACTAGTGGAAAATATCAACCAAAACTCTTCAACTGGCTCTCTGAAGAAAAACATATTAAAACATGCTGGTGACTTTTTCTTTTAAAGAGCTGTAGGTGCAAAATTAGAAGTGGAGAATATGAAATGTGACAGTGCCCGTGTGTGAAAGCTGTGTCTTCTGTTCTGTCCAGAAGGATCTGCTGGTACTTGGTTGAACTTTGCTGTGTAGGTCAGTGAGTTGTTTCCCTCGCAATCTAATTGAATACCTCATAGGAAACACAGGACTTAAATTTTTAATATTTTTCTCTAAAAACTGCCTGCTTCAAACTCTGAGCAGAATAATAAATGGGCTGGTATTATGGAGAGACTGTGAGAAAAGATAACGTCTTTTATCTTCATCTGCAGATAAGAAGTCTAAAATTTGGGGCTGACTGGACAACAAGGTTGGTAATTATTGCCAAAGGGAAAAAAAAGTGTAGAAGATAGAATCTATTAGGGTTTCATGATAGACACTGGAAGAAGAAGTAGAATGATAGGAGCAGCTGGACACTAAGGTTAGGGAGTGATTCAGGAAGGACAGTTGGAGGTGGAAAGCAAATAAGAACAAAAAGAGTTGTGTGAAAGATTCAGGATGATAAAATACGGGAACAAATTGTTCAGATGTGAAGGAAAAGGATGGGAACCGAGTCTATTGTGCAGGTAGTGGAACTGAAAATGCAGGGTGTGGGGAGAGCTGAACATTAAAAAATGTGTTAGACCTGCATAATGCGTAAATGTTTTTTAATTGAAATTAAATGACTGAGGAATTGTTACCGGAACAAACAAGAAACCAAGTTTCCAAAGGTGAGGACACATTAACAGAAAGCAAAAAAGGGTGGAATAAAAGTGTATTAGAATGGAGAAACGGAAAAAACTGAAAAAACCCAGCACAATTGTTGTAGTTCCCCAGCTGGCAACTAAGTCCCACTCAGACACTTGCTCACTTTCCCCTCTGCCCTGCAGTGGAATGGAGACAAGAATGAGAAAAAGGTAAAACCCCTGGGCTGAAAAAAGAACAGTTTAATAATATAAACAAATAAAAAATTAACAATAAAACCAGAAGTAGCAATAGCAATAAGAAATGAAAAAGAGGGAGAAAGAAGAATGAAATCCAAGAACAGTGATGCACAATAAAATTGCTCACTGCTCGCTGACTGATGCCCAGACAGTTCCCCGGCACTGATCAATGTCTCCCAGTCAACTCCCCTCAGTTTATATATTCAGCATAGAATCATAGAATGATTTAGGTTTGACAAGATCTTTAAGGTCATCAAGTCCTACCATCAACCCAGCAGTGCTATGCCGAGTAAACCATGTCCCTGAGTGCCACATGTACACATCTTTTAAATCCCTCCAGTGATGGTGACTCCAACACTTCTTTGAGCAGCCTGTTCCAATGCTTGGCAACCCTTTTCATGAAGAAATTTTCCCTCGTATCCAATCTAAACCTCACCTGGTGCAACTTGAGGCAGTTTCCTCTTGTCCTATCCCTTGTTACCTGGAAACAGAGACTGACACTCACCTCACTACAACCTTCTTTGAGGTGGTTGTAGGGAGTGATAAGATTCTCCCCAAGCATCCATTTCGCCCCAGCTCCCTCAGTTGCTCCTCACGCAATGACCTTACCTGAAATCAGTCTGACATGCCTGTCATTCCTGGGGTGCTCCTTTTGACCCTTCTTGTAGATAGGCATCACACTTGCCAACTTCCAGTTGGCTGGAACATCCCTGAGTATCCAGGACTGCTGGTAAATGATGGCAAGTGGTTCAGTCAGATCACTCAGGGCCCTTGGGTGGATCATATCTGACTCCCTGGGCTTGTGCGTGTCTAATTCTGTAGGACCATTCCCCCTTGGACTACAGTGGCTTCATTCTCCTCCCTGTCCCTGTCTTCCAGCTCAAGGCACTGTGTACCTGGAGAGCAACTGGTCTTCCCTTTAAAAACTGAGCCAAAGAAGGCATTAAGTATATCTGCCTTTTCCTCAGCCTTTGTCACTCTATTTCCTCAACATATCCAATAAAATATGGAGATTCTCCTTGGCCCTCCTTTTGTTGCTGATGCACTATAGGAATATTTTTATAGACTTCCATGGCAGTAGCATGATTAAATTCTAATTAGGCTGATTTTCTCTCTGCATAAGCTCAAGGCATCCTTGTAGACCCCTGAGTTGCCTGCCTACTCTTCCAAGGGTCATAAACTCCCCTTTTTCCCTGGGTTCCAGACAAATCTCTCAATTCAGCCAGGATAATCTTCTTCCTTGCTGGTGCACCTTTCAGCACATGTAGACAGTCTGCTTCTGCACATTTAGTGATTCCATCTTGAGTAATGTCAATCCTTTCTGGACTCCTTTTCCCTCCAGAACTGCCTCCCAAGGGACTCTTTCAATAAGTCTCAAAAAAGGCCACAGTTTGCCCTTCAGGAGTCCAAGGCGGGACTCCTGCAGACCCCCCTCCTCATGTCTTTGAGAAGCAAAACCTCTTGTTATTTTGTAATTTTGATACAACACCAGGATGATATTCCATGGTGTTGGAATATCCCTTTGACCAGTTTAGGTCGTCTGTCTTGGCCATGGTCCTCCACAGCTTCTTGTGCAACTCCTCACTGGCAGACCATGGGACACTGACAAGTCCTTGGCTCAGGGTAAGCACTATTTATAAACAGACAAATCATCAGTGTGTAATTAACATTATTCTCACACAGAATCTGAAACACAAGACTGTATCGGCTACTAGGAAGAAAACCAACTCTATCCCAGCTGAAACCAGGACAAGAATAGAAAGAGAAGGTTGCATCTACATGAGCATGTTCCCCTTTACAGACTGGAAATGATCCTCAAATTTCTAACTGAAAAGAAATTAGAAGTAATTTTCTCAAATATAGTCTTATTTCACCTGTCCTTTGACACATATCAGATTACATCAGTCAAAGCCTATAGACATCATTAACTTTATCTGCGGGTCTGTTTTGGGAACAACCAAGTTATGTCATCAAGGAGACTTTTCCTGCTACAGTCCTGCATCAGTAGTTGTAGAACATAAATGTTCAAGAAGAAGGAATGACAACAAAACAAATGAGCTTATCTTGGCAAAAACATGTGTGTACTCTACCATTTGAGTTCCCTTACTTTCTTAGTTCAGTTCCTGAGCTGACTTAAATGGAGTATGTAACAGGTGCAGAGCTGTTCATTTTCTGGGCACATGTTATGCCACTCCCTGGTGTCTGAATTACAAAAGTACAGTATATTCACACCTTCAGCTTCAAATATACAATGGAAATGCCTTGGATGTGAAAAGGGGAACACCCCAAATCCTGAAAAGTATCCACCTTTTCAGCAATACAAACATAACAGACTGTCAATCTACACTTCTGATCTTCATCCATAAAATGAAGCCTTATATGGAACTTTATCCATTCACAAAATGTCTAGAGTGTCAAATATTTTCATACTTGTAAGCATAAGATCACAAGGATGATGAATGCCACTAGTAAGTTTATGAAGGTTGTCTTCAGGGAGAACTATGATGTAAAAAGGAACGTATCATTAACTAACAAAACAGCGTCCCTTCTGCTTATCCTCCCGGTGCACCAGAGAAGGAATTGGCCCTATAAGAAAAAATACTTTGTCAGGTAGTTGTGACATAATGAAAATGCACAGGGGAAGTGCTTCTGATTTCCTCAGGCAATTTTATTTCTGGAATTTACTGACTGTGTAATCACTTTTAAATCCTAATAGCATTCTTGGAGAACAGTCATATGTATTATTTTGTCAAGACTATTAAACTTTTGGTAAACCCTATTTATTTAAGATATAGTTGCTTGAAAATATTTTTAAGTAACTGAAAAATGAAATATGTTTTGTAAAAATAATAAATTGTAATTACTTTACTCTAGGTTTCTCCAGCGTCCATTCTATGTTTGCGTTTTTTTCCAATTCAGATGGTTAGTAATCAACAAGAGAAGAACAGAAGTTACTTAGAGAAAGTTGAATATTTATCACACATTAATGCATTTCTTTATGAGTTCAGGGAGCCTAAATGTTAATGAAATTCTTTCTTTCAAATTACATCCGTAAAGTCAACAATAGATAAGACCTTGTTATCCAGGCTAAAATGTGGTTAAATTGCTCGTTTCCCCTTTACTAATCTGGAATTATGTTGTAAATCAAAGAAAAAGTATTTGGGATATTTCTTGTTTTTAGACAGATTAACACTTAATTCAAAGCACAAGAAGCCTTGTCCAAAGTTGTATACATCATTTCTTTCAAACCAAAATTCATTGTTCTATATTTAACAGTGGTTTTAGAAAAGGAAAAAATGTATCAAGTGATTTTATATTTCAGTTAACTAATTGGAAATAGAATAATATAATACCTTGGTCCTAACTGAGGGGTTTTTGTGAACTTTTAAGATTACTCTCACAAGCAATTTCAAGCATCATGGTTAGAACCATCTTGAGAAACAACTAGAAGTTTCTTCAGTGATGAATAGTGCAGGACTATCACTTTCTCGTGTAATATAACATAATGGGGGGTCTGATGGCTTCTTATGTATGCTCACGATTCTGAAAACTTATGGATTTAGACTCATGCATCAGTAACTTGGACACATATTGTCTGGTTTTTGATTCTAGGGACTTATTTCAAGTCAAATGCAGGTGGTTCTGACTGTCATTAACAGCGCTGAATATGGATTCTGTAGATATTCTGGCACATAAATGTGTGGAAACCTTTGCCATCTAGGCTGCAATTTAGGTGCTGTTATTCTCGTTATTTGTCTGTGCATGTGTGTACCCCATTTTACCAGTTTATATGGAAATCTCAGTACAGGAAAACTGTCAGAAAAATTGGTGTTGAAAGGCTAACTTAAAAATATTAAGATTTGCTTGCAGTTCTGGAAAAAAGTAACAATTGAGTTAATTCTCCTATGTATTTTGGGTTACGGGATTACTAAAAAATTGATAATTGTGTTTGAACAGTTGTTACTTAAAGTGAGTCACAGGTTCCTGCTTTGGAAACAAAACCTGGCAGTGATTGTAGTATATCTAAGTTAGGTACATGAGACAAAATAGAAATAAAGTGCACTTGATTGAGATTTGACATAGGTCAATGTGTTGTTCAGTCTATTAGTAAAAGCTTGTTTCACTGTAACCTCACTTCTCTTCGTGCTAGCATTAGCAAAGCCATGAAGGTGCTATTGCATGTAGAGCACATGAATTTACAGCCAGCATCTGTCTTGAGTAAGTAGATATGCAGCTATGGAAAGAACACCAGTTCCAGGTGACAAACTATGATTTTATTTCAGAGTCTAACAGGGTGTAGATTACTCTAATCATATTGATTCTCTAAAATATATACTCTCCATAATATCCAAAGAATGAGAGGGTTATCCCAATAATGCTGCAGAAAGTGTCTGATAAACCAGGTACCTAAGAAGAGTGGAGCTTATGGTTCCTCTGACAGAAGAAGCCAGCCCCAGGATTGCAGATGGTTCTAGCAAGAAGGACACAAACGCCCTGTCACCCTGTGGCAGAGGATTTCTCCCCTGTACTCAGTTTCTGTCAATGCAGCCCAAAAGCTCCAGCCATTCCCAGTCCCAGTTTTGACAAATAGGTGAATCCACAACTAGAATTCATCCTTGGGAGTTTCTGCCTTCTCTCTGCCCACAGAGGCCAATAGACCAGGATGCTCTGTTATGTACTGGGATTCTTTTCACTTCATGGGCTCATATTACCCCAATTCAGGCAACTGGGTAAAACATTGGTCTGATTACATGGTTGTTCATGAAAAATTTAATAATCAAATTTTCACATTTCCACAATTGTTTAAGTTGATACGCTATACTACATGTAGAGATTTTTGTAAGCCTTAATTACTGCAATGTCTGCGAATAAACACATGAACAAGAATGAAACAGGAATGTGCTAATAAATTACTCAAACTAAGACATTAAAATCTATATCTGACCTGGATATAATGCCACTGACTTCAGGGACACTATATCAGGGATAAACTTCACACATCAGCTCTGCATGATCTAACATGAATTATTATTCCGTGCACACTGCTCTGCTCTCTTTTAAATATAGATTTAGAAAACTCATCGTGGGTTATCTCTCACTCTTGTTATTTGTTCGGAAAAAAGGAAAACTATTTCAATTTAATCAGAATATTGTATAAATAAAAATGCCACTTTGACACGGGATGTAGTCTAGCAACATATAATCATAATTGTTGTTACTTTGAATTACAATTTTTTTAAAGTAACTTTACCAAATTAGAATATAGTGAAGGAAAGACTTTTTAGTTTGCAATTTTTTCTAAATCAGAATTAAAAAGTACCTCATACTCACAGCCAAATTACATTCACAATTATCTCCAGTGTAATTGCTCATGCATGCATTCAGCTTAAGGATGTGAAAACAGCCTCTGCCGTGAAACAGTGAGTGCATTACCTACCTATTTTTTCTGTAACCTTGGAGTTGTCAAAATATTTTTCAGAAACTGTAGTAATAGCAATGAGGTTTATTGCACTTGATGGCCATATTTATGTTTTTCTTTCAGGCTTTTCAAGAAGATCTGCAGTGAGATCATACTCTGTTTGTGCTGATGAACATTCCAGTATTTCTACATTGCCTCTGCTGCACCCTTAAAGCAATACGTGTAAGGAACAGTATTCTTTTGTTGCCTCCCATCCCTCTTATCTGTACTATTCCATGTACAAACCCTGTCGACTGGAGCCATTATCTCTCTCTACATAAAACTTGAAGAGGAAAAAAGTCTTTTTGGCTACAGTCCTGTGAAGAACCCATGAGTTACCCCTGCCATGTACAAAGATGGGTCTTAAAGTGTTTGGAATAGGAGGCTGTCATTTCTAGGACTCATACAAAAAAACACAGCAGTGAAGATGTTAATTATTTCCAATTTGGTTGTTCATGAAAATATTATTAAAAATGTGCAATGGACAACTGTCTGGCTTTGAGGACAGCCGGCAGACCACAACTTGCATCCATAAGCCTTCCAAAAAAGGCTGGTCACATCCAAATTGGATGTCAGGAGCATTTCTTGATTCTTACTATTTCCTTAGTGAATACGCATTGCCACTGGCCAATATCATATCAGGAACCATGTCAAAAATCCAGCAGATTTGGGGAAATACCTGTCCCTGCACTGGCTTTGTTTAACTCAGCAGTATGGAGTCAGTCCCAGCTGTCAATGAATCCAGACACAGGGAGTTAATAAGGTCAGTCATTGAATACAATGTCAAGCTGTTTGATGAATGCCCATTATGGGAGTTACAAACTCCCTTAGGAAATTCTAGAAGATAAAAAAAAAAAATCTACATTTGTTTTAGGAATTTTAGCTTAATTTCTCTGTTGGGAAGACTTAAACAGCTATGTTACTTATTTAAAAAAAATTAGTATTGCAATCACAGAAAGGGTACAGAGGGCTGGAAGGCTGAAATTCCCTACCCTGTCCTATTGAATCAATATCCCATTCAGTGTCCTCATCAGTGAACAGAACTTTCGGTATACTGTGAGGGCAGTGAAAAATCAAATTTTTTAAAGTGGGCAATGAAAAAAGAATTAGAGAGACTCTAATATATTGAAGCATTTAATTATCAGAAGCACTATACATTGAAGCCTTGATCATATCTCAAAAAGTGCTTGTACGTTTAGGCATATCATGGAGTGGATGTAGTGAATATTTCTTCCCTTGTCTTTGTCTTCAAGAGTTTATAATGTTTAGTAAACTGGGACATGTAAATATAAGAAGTGTTATTCTGCGTGCTCCAGTTGCACTGATGTTAGATGATACAGACACAAGAAATTATGATAGTCCCTTATTATGCAGATTAAATTACTGTCAAACTCAATCTCAAACTTGAAAAAAACACCCACATAATTTACACACAGTGGGCTAAAATGAAATCTTAATCACAAGTAAAACAGAGTTTGTTGGTGAGTTGGTTGCTTTGTTTGATTTCTTTTGGTTCTGTTTTGGTTTTTTGTTGTTGTTGTTTTCTTTTTTTTGGTATTTTTTATTTTTCAGAGGCTTAGTTATGGAATCCTAATGTGTTTTAGTTTAGTCTACATTGAGATCAAACACAACAATTCATCATGGATGTCTGAAATGGAATGCACAGACATAGTTTGCTACAGGTTTGAAAGTTATTAATGAAATTGATGGAAAATGGTAACCTAGGGAGACAAAATGCTCGAGGTCAAATCTCATCAAGTCCAACAAATTAAGGTCAAATTTTGACAAGTATTCCAGTCAGTTACACAAAACAACAAAGTTACACTTTATTTTGAATGTGATGGGAGCTAGAATCCGTGTGTTTTTTCAGTTCTTACCTTGAGCAACTGAAACGTCAGTCATGATATTACTTAAGCACAGAAAAGCCTCACTTCCTCTCAAAAAAAAAAAAAAAAAAAAAAAGAATTTTAGACTCCTAAAGATCACCTGAAAAACCTTCTAGTTAAGGCTAAACACAAAATTATCTGACTCTGTGCCTACATTTTCGTTTCAAGAGAATTTGTACTCATAATCCTGTCCTATGGAAAAGCCTCACAGGAGACATATCTAAGCCAGAAGCCATGTAATTTTGCAGCGGCAGCAGCATAGCAAAGTGTTTGAACCACACACGGCACCCGAGAGCTTTGCACTGTGTAAAGTGCAGTTTCACAGATTTTAAATCGGAGCTCAGCAGATGAGCAAAGGATACCTGCAAAGGGCCTGTTGTTCTCGTGAAAGAGAGAGATAGTCATTCACAAAAACCAATGTAATTTTGTTAAACAGCTTCAACTTAGCAGTGGTCTAACTGTGGGAATTTAACAAGAGATTTGGAGCTGTTTCTTTTGCTCTGATTTCATGCAGTCTCTCTGTATGTGCATATGTATCTGACTGTGTTTATATATATAAAGGCAATATACATATGGGGTACTTTTGCATTTCTGGACTTCTGGACTGCTCTGTCACAGTATGCATTCTAGCAGGTTACATTCTCATGCAAGTTAATTGATAATATGTTAAGTACCCCAGAATTCTGGAGAGGTGGAAAACTACGGGTAAATCACTTCTATATGTAAGTTGTGCAGGGCTTGTTTTCAGCCATTCTGTGGCAAATTTTATTTTTTTAAAGAATTCTGCACTAACACAGATAGGAGCACACTTCTTTCTGGCCAACTCCTACTAGCCAGACTTTGCACAGAGGAATTCTCTCAGCTGTCAAATGCACCACAGCTCAAAAGCTGCTCCAGGGTTGTAGTTGCACTGAAGAGAGGCAGTGTAAACAATGCTTCCCTCCTCCTGAGAAAACACATTGGGAAGGACTGGTAAATTTATTCTGTCACTCAGTTCATCAGGAAAAGAAGGAGGTGGTGCCTCGTTCACAACTGCCCGAAGTTCTCCTTTGCTGTAGCACTTTAAAGAAAATATAGAGATAAAAATATCCACGTTTACCTCAATCTGTTGTTACTGATGTATAGAGATGGATTGGCTCTGCCTTCATGGCTATTGGCTGCTGTGTTACATATATTTCTCTCTGGGCTTAGTATGATTTCAGATATTTTCATTCAATTTTTCTAAAAAAAGCCAGTTTTCAGATGCCAGTTACAATGTACATCTGCAGGAGGTCTGAAAAGGATATTTCAGAAGAATAGTTTACTGAGTTAAGAACTGTCTGATCAAGGTTTTTGGAGAACTGAAGGACTAAATTTTCTTCTAAGGTCAAATCAGATCTCACTGACTGGGTCACAATTCATATTACTACTGGCTTCACAAAACTGTAGGGTGAAATTTAATGCTTGCTGCTTTGCATGTTGTATTCTGGCATCAGCAATTAAATTTTTCTCAGTTTTCTTGAGACCACACGACATTCAATTGAGAGTATAAGAGGACAGACATCAATATAACCCAAATCTGTCACAAAAATAAATTAGAAGCAAGTTTTGTTGAGCACAACCACTGTGTATGCTGCTGGATCTGCATGGTAAATTGGCAGGGAAAATAATTTTCCCAGATCACTGATGAGATGGTTTGTAAAACTTACAATGTGATGTGACTCACAGGTTTCACCGCAACTGAATTAATAAAGAAAATGGATTTAGCAACATGGCAGTTTGAGGCGTGTAATTAGATAAGAATTCTCCTTCTTTCTAAAGTAATGGCTACAGCCCATTACATAATTAATACAAAATACTGAAAACTGTTTTCTGCTCTGTGTTAGGTGAATGCTGTTCATACAAATGGTTAGTTTTGTCTCTCTTGGACAGAAATCTCTGACTTCAAGCTGAACATTAGAAAAAAAATCAATTTCATCAATGAGAACAATGAAAACGTATTTTTACAAGAAAACAATGAGATATACTTTTTCACTTTTTTTTTTTTTTTTTTTTTTTTTGTTTTTNTTTTTTTTTTTTTTTGGCTATTTATAATGCTTTACAATTATTGGCTTAACATCTTAGTGCGGGACATTCTTGGTTAAGAAAGGATTCTGTTTGTCATGAGAATCACCAGCCTGGATGAAGCTGAAGGTGCCTCTGCTTTAGGAGGTTATCTTCAGCAGCAGCAAGCAGAACTGTGTCAGGAAGACAGGGAAAGAACAGATTTCTGTAACCTAACAGTTTCCAGTGACACACAGACTTCTTGAGTGGCAGGTTCCTGTTGGGTCTCATGTTTAATAATCACTACTCCCCATGGTTGTCTCTGCATCTGTATAATTGCACTTGGAAACCCCACCATGATTGTGCCCCTATGACTGTGTGCACAAGTGTTTTTGCAGCCCTGATTGGAAAGTGTCTTTCATGTTTAAAACTTTTATCTTCATCCTCAATAAGCTGAGTAGGTCAATTTGAATGACATCAGAGGAAAGCAGCATACTTCTGATCCCTCATAACTTCATTACCTTGTCTGTGTTATATGAAACAGGGCGTATGATTCTTCTCCCTTCCTGCTTTACACTCTTTATGACTTTACAGACCTTCAGTGCTTACAACCAGGGGTTGTAAGTCATCTGTTTTTTACATTCCATTTATCTTCTTTTTCTGTGAAAACTGTTCCCTATCTTTCATTATTCTAATTGCTCTTCTTTCCCAGTGTACACTAGATTTCACAGTAGCATTATAACATGTAACATATTTTCTACCCTATTCACAGTGATTTTTCCTAATTTTATTGGTCTTATTAAGCAGTGATGTATACTCTGCTTATTTTTTCAGAGACATTTTGATGGTGAGCATCACGTATCTTTTCTGATTTGAGGTATTTTATACTAATATAAAGCGAACATAGAGCACATCGGCTTGTTCTATTCTTTTTTTTTAACATGTGTATTATCTCAAACCATGCACAGATAATTGTTTTTCTATGCAGGAACCAGGGTGCATGATAGCGATATTATCAAATCAGACAATTGCATTTCCAGAAAAAAAGATTACAGATGTCACCAAATGGTATATACTTTCTTTTTTCTTTTTCTTTTTTTTTTCTTTTTCTTTTTCCTCCNTTTTTTTTTTTTTTTTTTTTTTTTTTTTTTTTTTTTTTTTTTTTTTTTTTTTTTTTTTTTTTTTTTTTTTTCCTTCAACAGAAGAAGGCAGCTAAATGTGGACTTGTGACTTTGGAAATTATGTAATTTAATACGATGCTTTCTGACCTGAGAAGTAGCACATGTAATTTGCAAATGAATATGAAAACCGAAAGATAACTATGAATTCAGGACTTACCAAAATGTTACAGATGATTAAAAGGCATGGCTGACATAAAGCAAGTAAAAATATTAGCCATCAAAGGCTCTAAACCACTGGTGACTGTACAAAACATTGAGATACAGGTGGAAACTCTTCCATAGGGAGAATGGTCCATTCCATGACCTGCTAAAATGAAACCTAGTGACATGAGTCAGATGTTACTGAAAATGTATTTACTGCATTAAGAAAAGATTTAAAAAATTGTTGGTGGAAAATTAAACACAAAAGAGAGAAGGTAAGGATTATTTAGCAAATAATCACTGTATGCTTGTGATTAGGTACATGGATCATTCTAGTTGTCTTTAATTGGAACCATTCTATAAAGTGTAGAAAGCTTAAGTGGTTTTCTCTTGCTTTATGATAAGCAATGAGTTCTTAAACAAGCTAATAGTATAATCTGTGATGGACAGTGGTGTCTTGGAAATGAAATTGCTGATAAAGAGTATTTTGGAGGGATTGAATTGATGAGAGTCCGAATTCAGTGAATGGCTTCCAATAGAAGCAGAGTTGGAAAATGGATTTTGAGGGTGTCAAAAATATTTTTTTTCCAAGTTTCTGTAGTGAAACATTTAAAACAAAAGTCTAGTTGTATTTTTTTCAGAGAATTTTACAATGTCAAGTTGAATAAAATTAAATGTTTGAAAAGGTCAGAAGTTCATTGATACTAAAAGTATGTTTGACACAAAGGAAACTACAAACTGCCTACTGAAAAATGCATTATTCAGAAGCTCAAATTATAAAACAAACAGCTCATCAAAATAAATATATTTGAAAAAGGTATAAATATGTTGATTTTGTAGAGAGAAAAACAAACTTATGCAAATAGATTTTTTGTCAGTAATTCACTCTGCCTTTGTTTGCAAGATCAAACATTGCAGTTCCAGGATTCTTTTTTTCTACAAGTAGTGCCTCTAACATTAGACTATGAAATTCTATCCACTGAGCTCCTAAAATGGAGATCAACCTTTATATTTACTATATACCTTTACTGTATTCCCTCTGTATTCCTTCCCTTGTCATCCAGTTGTCGTTAAACACCATGGGCCAGAATATAAAACTACTTTAGGCAGCCAAACCTCATTTCAAACCAACACTAGTCAAAGTCTGTTTCTCTCTGTGTAATTCCCTCTGAATATATACTGAATGACTAATAGCATATTTTATTGTTAATGTTGTTAGTGTAGCTCTCTGGGTTTTTTTTTATCAGTTCTGCATGATATAATTTTCCACTCTGACATTAGAAATTTTTTTCATTTTTATTAGTTGTGTTCTCACAGTGCTCCTTGTCAGCAGATTCTCTAACAACTACTTTCAAAAATGTTAATGCAGTTGAATACAGTTGACACAATGTGTAAATTTGTATATTCATCAGCATTCTTGCCAAATGAAACCTTCCAAAAGGACTCCTCAAGATAGCAGATCTTAATGTCACTATTTTCTCTGGATGCTCTCAAGTCATCTATTTTAAAGTAACCTTGGCTTCAGCAAAATCCTCTGAGTAATTCCTGCTACTTGACACAAGCTGCATGCATATCATAAATTGTGCTATAGATTCTTTTGCCTATAGTTATGAAACCAAGCAAATAAATTTATAGCCTGGCCATTTTAACAATATGCCAACTGCTGTGCTGTGACTTTCGTATGTTTGGGGAGAAATGCCAAATGGCATTTTTGGATTCACATCCCGATAAGAAAATCTTTGGTGTAGAGAGCTTGCCTGCAA
>VWZG01003407.1:946-11195 GCA_013396735.1 Grallaria varia | reverse complement strand
AATAATAATAATTTAAAAAAAGGCAAAATTTTCTACCCAAAGACCTTTAATATTTAACACGTGGAACACAAGAGTAAAGCGTCTTTATAATTGCTCCACTGAAAATTCTGTGGTAGTATTTATGTATTTAATTCTACGTTTGCTGGATGTCCATGGAGATAAACATGTTTTGCTGCTCACTCTAGATGTGTCTGAAAAGCAGCAAAGAAATAATGATAAACAATAATTCAATGCAGAAACTGTTCTTTTTGTTTATTTCAAATTCCATTGCTTTGTACAATGTCACTATGTCCCACAAATCTACTAAAAGCAAGCTACCAAAAGTGAATCTTGTTGCATATACAAGAGGTTTAAAAAGTATTTTAAAAGAAAAATCAGAGTGCAATTCAAATTTTTAAAATTACTTTAGACTATAAATTCTTCATTTTCCTACATTTTCAAGTATTGTCCTGTTTTATTTTTAAAAAAAAAAAAAATCCTTATTTTTACAGCTGTGCCCGCGGGGTGCCCCTGGTGCCTCCCCAAAGGCAGCCCCGGGTGCGGAGCTGCGGGCAGGGAGCCCGGGGCACAGAGCACAGCCTGGCACCTTGGCATCGGCCACGGTCCGCAACAGAAGGCAGTGAGAGTGTAGCTCATTTAAAACCAGCCCCTGCCAACCTGGCAACTCAGCAAAAAGGCAATGCTCCACAAACACTCGCAGCTTTGCAAGGCCACAGCTGGGAGATAACAGCCCTTCTCTCATGAAAGAACAACTTGATTTTCGGATATACATGGAGAGGATCTAAACTCACACTCGGTTCTGAAATTCCTACTCAGAAAGTTCCTGGGATGAGGGTACTTCTGACTCCGAGCGACAGGGACACATCCACACACAAACACAACTTGGGGGTTATTACCAGTCATGCCACAGGCTTGATGGATTCTCCACATGCACCTTCTCAACAAACTGCAAAATAATTATCATTAATTTGACATGACAAGAGGAAAAAGCCTCAAGCTGTGCCAAGGGAGGTTCAGGTTGGACACCAGGAGGAATTTCTGCCTCCTGGGAAGGGTGGTGAGGCCTTGGCAGGGGCTGCCCAGGGAGGTTTGGGGTGCCCAGCCCTGGAGGTGCCCAGGGCAGGGCTGGCCGTGGCACTCAGTGCTCTGGGCTGGGGGACAAGGTGGGCATCGGGCACAGGGGGGGCTCCGGGGGCTGGCAGGGCTCTTCCAGCCTCAGGGGTTGTATGATCTGCAGGAGCTCTCCAGTAAGCAGCATAGTGCCAGTACTTTGGTTTATGACTGAATATTTATGAGAAAACTGTACCTATCACCCCTTTAAAGAACAATTTCTGTGCTGCAATCTGTTCATTGTGAGATTCCCTAATGATTAGTCTCTCAGTTTATTCCTGTAGAAGTAATATTTTTTAAAAATGGGGTTTAGGGCAGGAAGTTATAGCAACATTTTTTCCCTAAAGGTCATACAATTTTTGTTTAATCCACTTCTCTTAAATACATTTATAAAATTATTTAATGAAATACTCATTACACTGAAAAATCTAACAGTTTATATCAAATCATTTTACGTGGGTGCTTTATAATAGAATTAAAGTATTTAAAATTCTTCATATGAGGCTCTGATATCTTCTATTTTTTTTAATCCCCCGATAAAAATTCAAAGAAATGTGTGTATTTTTAATTTTTTTAATAATTCCTACTAGCAACCAGTGTAAATGATATGTTACAAACACCAATAATCAGTTGGGATATAAGGCTATAGACACCAAATGATGAATCAGGCAACGTCAAACACAGAACAGATATTAAAAAAAAAAAAAAAGCTAGAAGAGACTGCATTTAATGGTTGTACCAAACTTGTCTTTTGTAACAACTTCTACCACCTGACTGGCTGATGGTGGCATGTGATGAGGGGCAAAAAGGGGTGATCACACTTTCTGAAACACCAAACCTCTGATTTGGAGCTGACTGGCTTTTAAAAGGAAATTAGGAAAAGCACATCTATGCCTCTATCTGTCCAGCTGGGACCAAGTCCCTAATTAATCTTTTCCTGCCCCCACCTCTCATACGAGGAGCTCACAGTAACGTACAAAAACTGGGCTGAGCCCCAGGTAACACTGGTGTTCAGGGGTGGAAATGAAACCGGTCCCAGCTGCACTTACACACCATTGTGGCATCCCACGTGTCTTCGACCTCCTCCAGTCACAGGTACTCAGGAAGGACAGAGACAACTACAGTGTGCAGAAAAACACAGGTTCTACCAAACCTGCCCTTCCATGCTCTTCAGCACTGACCACTGGACCAAGCCATTACTGAAATTAATTCCACCTCCATTTGCAATTCCAAACGGAGCCAGCAGGTATGGTCACTGTGTTCATGGATGGACAGACACAACCATGGCACGAGCCTGCACATCCCTCGCTGTTCCCTGACACAGCTGGAGCCAAAGCCACCAAGCCTCAGGTCCAGCTGAAGGGAGCCCTGCACTGCTCGAGATACCTGGAGGAAAACCAGGAACAGCCTTGTTAGATTTAAGAGTCAATGTCTTCTGAATTAAATATTTCCATCACTTTTGCTTCAAATGCATGAGCCTTAGTCCCCAACGTTTGTTAGGACTCAGTTCATTATTATTTGAAAGTTAGGCAGGCAGCGACACACCTGTGGTGCCAGCGGGTACGGTGAACAGGGCGCAGGCTTTATGCTCTTTGCAAAAGCTTACCCAGGGCTGCTTAAACAAGCCACTGTTACCATGAATGCCTCTGCCTCCAGCTGCCTGCATGAAAGCACACACGCTTTCCTCTGAGAAGACCAGTTTGACTCGGCACAGATGAAGCTGTTTAATTAGCAAAGGCAGCAGTGCAATCAAGCAAGCATTTTTCATTCCAGACCAAGGTAGGACGCTGCCCTCCCACCCACAGGGGCTATGAAGTCTTATCACCTCATTGCACATTTTTTTTCACTCCACAAGGTAAGTCACCTCATCTTTGGAAACAATATCACTATTGCAGGTAACATTTACTCCATCATTTATTGCTTCATTTTTTGTCATCTACAACGCTGCTTTCTCCGCCAATTTACTCTTTTCCATCCTTGACAACTTTTCCACCTACTTGTAATTACCCTTTGCTGCTGTGTTCATCCAACCAGATCTAGAATCCGGCTGTGGAGGCTGTATATGCAAACCTGCCTGCCTGTGTTTGTCAGTCTCTTCCTCAGACACACCTTCATACTCACACATTTTCACTAAGGTTTTATCACATTTTTAAATGCAGATTGCAGTGTACCTTATCTACAAATGTATAAAAATTCCAAGCATCAGCCTACTTCAATGATACTAAAGCAGATTTCCGAGAGCTAAGATGATACAATTATTTGGTATTCAGTATGAATTCTTCTATGGGTGACTTGCATGGTGCTGTTGAGAACTAGGCACTAAAACTGCACATACTGCAGTCACTGCTTTAAGAACATATGGATGCTGTAGTAATAGTTAGCATCACTCTTCTGGAGGAAGATTTCAGCAAAAACATGTAGTATCCAGTGCCCTACAGTGTTTACAGAATGGCAAATAACATCCATTTAAAACAGATACAGCTCAGAATATGGAAAGTCCTTTATATATGCTTTTTCAAGATAAACAATAAGAAGTCTAATATTATAGGTTTTATTAATCTATTCTTTCAATAGATAACAATTTGCTACTGGCCAACTATTATCAAATTCTGAATAGAATGTAAGAGGAATTTCTTATTTTACTTGGTTCTATAATCTGCAAAGCAATTTGTTATTCCTTTTAAATCTCACTTCAGTCTCACTACTTTGAAATAAACCTGCCTAAAATCCATTATTTCCTTGCCAATTTTTCCAATTACTTTCTATGAAGGCAAACTTTAGAAGAAAACACTGGCAAACTTTTGTTTTTTCTAATAGCACCTATTCAACTAAACATGCTACTACAGGTTTCATTGAGCTTCAGAGATATTTCCGCCATCTCTTCAAAGATCAAGAGAAAAAGAAAAAATTCACTTGGATCCTGAGCACACGGGACAGGGATGCGATGAGGGAGGATAACAGATAGGATCTGTCCAAGTCTATAGTCTGCCTCTCAAGTACATTAAATTGCCTAAAATAACATTAGAGCCTGTAAGAGCTTACTTATATAGAGTAATACATAGAGTATGGAGGGCAAAGTGTTTTGCACTAAGAGCTTTTTTTAAAATTTTATATCTAGTCAAAAAGTTAATCTCTGTCACATACTGTTTTGCTATTTATACTGGCATTACACATGCCAGAACTGGAGAGAAACAGAAAAAAAATCAGCAATTTTTTCTTAGATCATCTTAAATTACCAACACACACTGTCTGGTGCTGTACCAGCCGGCTGTTTCAGAGAACAGACATGAAACACATCTTGCATGAGGTTGCTGTGCACTACAAGTTCAGATCCGTTACCACGTTCCATTCTTCAGCTGCATGTCCTGGTTCTCATGCCCTTGCCAGCATGGACTTCGATTTAAAATATGGCTATAGAACCACTAACACAGCTCAGTGAGCTAAACTGCACCCCTCTGGTCACAGTAGAGGATAAACGTCACCTTGCTCTGCAGAAACCCACGTGGTCTCCTCTGTGTGCCTTTGCTCTCCCAGCCCACAGAGACACGTATTGCTTGGGCCTGTGTCTCTCCTTTAATTGTGTTGTTATTCTGATTGCAAAAGCAGAGAGCCCTTAATGCAGAGCTGGAAACTGGAGCGCCTGCTGGGAAGTAGGGCTGATCTAATCACCTGCCTGTAAGGAGCTGCCTAAGCACACACTGTCTTCATGTAAAATCTGTTTGTCAGCCCCCTTTTGGAGTGCTAGGGACCCAGTTTGAAGGCCATAACTAGAATTATACTGAAATGTCTCAAAAACATAATTTTGAAATGGGAAATTTTCATACGAAACAAAACTTAGAGAGAAATCAAAGTAAAATCTTTATCACCCTTGCTCAGTTTCAGGAGTTTTAAGGAACCTGTTGCCTCCTTGAAAGACTATAGTGTTATCCCAAAAGCAAGGTTACTTTTCCTTTAATTTTAGGAGTTTCTTGTTGCAAAAGGCATAGCAGTTGTTAATTATGGTTTTTTATTAATAAAAGCAACTTAGGATGTGACAGAATCACAGAATATTCTGAGCTGGAAGGGACCCACAAGGATCATCCAGTCCAGCTCTTAAATGAGCGGCTCGTACAGGGGATTGAACTCATGACCTTGGTGTTGTTCGCACCAAGTTATAACGAACTGAGCTAATGTATGGTTTTCCTTCTCATATAAAATACATCTATTGATAAGTTTACCTTTTCCTTACGCTCTATATTTGGCCAGTCTTAAAAGTTTAGACTCTTCTAAAAAGCAGACTTTTTACTCCTCTGCAACATCACTGGCCTTGACTGGCCTTGCCCCAGTCACGTCTCACCTTTGGCCCCTGACCAAGTGCCAGGGGATCCCTCTCACTCCCCTTGGTGTGCGGGGGGCAATCTGTGCAATCAGTGCCGGCTCCACGTTTGCCCACGGCCTGGGTTTCCCTGCCCGTCTCACATCTGGCTCCATTCTTTATCCTGGTGCCAGGGTGCTCTGCCTTGCCAGGAGGCTGCCAAGGACACTGTCCATCTCCAGAGTCATCCCACAGGACTGCAGAGTGCTCTGGCAAAGCATTTACGTATTATTAACATCAAATTGCACCTTCTAAAATTGGAAAACCTGCTAACAGAAAACTTACACTGAATGCAAAAAACCTGCATTTACTAAATCAACATGTTACTAAATCAACAAAAAAGGTAAATGAGAATTCTAGTTCAACTGGAGTAAGGAAATACTAATTAGTTACACACAATTGAACCATCCCTACTGAACAGAAAGACTGGAGTGAATTCTTATGGCAGTGCATTCATGCAAATTGTTTGGTAGTTATCCTACCTAAACAATCACACATGTATTTTTAATTGAAACTGTTTCCTACCTTCTAGTAATTGAAAAAAAACCAAAAAAACCCCAAACAAAAACGCCCCCCCCCCCCAAACACTAAGAAACTCATGCTGCTCACTTTATTACATTTTTGTATCATAAACCAGTGTTTTCCTGCATTATGACAATAGTGCTCCTATTAAAAATATCTATGATGAGCAATGTTAGCCCATAAATGACTCAGTGATTTTAAACAGAAAGTTTGCTCTTCACATAGCATTTGTCCTAACCTTTTGGGGATTATCTTTTGGGTCTATCACAAGACAGTAAACATTAAAAGGAATGCCTAATTCTCTGAAGGCGGGGGGGGAAAGAGGGGTAGTGATACGTTTAACCAGATTTGTGCTTAAAAATAGAAGAACAAAATTTTCCAACTTGATTCCCTTTATAGTTTCATCATTTCTGCCACGAATTTTATATTCAAGCTTTAAAGCACAGGACAGACTAAGCAATGATTAGTTTTCAATATTGAAACAGCTTTCTAAATATTATGCATAAGCTTTTAATAAAGATAATAATCTATACACAGCATTTTGGCACCTTGCCACTGATGCATGGCCTCTAATCAATTGCTTGTTCAGCACTGAAGATTCAGTACTTTTTGTGTACAGAACAAAATGGTTGTTTCCTGAGGAAATCAAAAACATCTTAAAATAAACCTATCTAGCTGAAAAATTTGGACACTTACTGCAAGTAGTTCCTAGCAGTAACTAGGAAACCAGAATTAAAAGAAAAGGTTAAGCAGCTGCCTAGGTTTTAATACAGCTTGGTCACTAGTCTCTTGGATGACCTTGAGCAAATTATTTCACTCCTTAGTTTTCTCCATTTTTAAAGATACCAACAAAGATCCCTAAAGCTGCAAAACAGCCATTGTAGTCTGTCACATCAAATCATCATTAAACCAAACAAGTGGTTCCTGAAGATCTCCCCCACCCCCAACAGATCCATGGAGCATCTGTGAATCAGGCACTTTTCCACCACATCTTTAAATACTTTGTAGGGTTTTCAATCAGATATGTTAACTTGGAACAGGGTTCTGTGCATCAGGGTACTGAAAAGGTCAGTTCAGTACACACCTGCAGATGAAAGGGATGTCATATTCAAATGCATAAAGAATAGGCCTGAAAATAAAATCAGCTCTCCAGTGCCTTTATGTAAATTAATAGTACTGTTCCATCGGAAGGAGTGTTTGCATTATGGGCCACCTCTTTCTTATGGTGCTGCCCTAGAATGACAGAAAATTTCAGTGATCATCGGTGAAAATGATTGCTGGCTATTTGCTTCCACCTTAGGACCAAAGGATCATTTATTGTATAAAGGGATTAAAGAAAGTCTTCCATGAGGACCAGAACCAACAAAGACCACCTGTTCTGGCTTTGTCTCTGACAGCTGACTGCAATCTTCAGCCTATTTTCCTGTTTTCCCTTCACTTGCCACTGAGGCAGATGTAAAGCTACAGCTGGTAGAATGTCTTTGACATCAGCTTATTTGCAGTCCCGCCTTCAGAAGAAGCCCTTAGAGGTCTCTCATCTGTGTGGCTGCAAGTTTCAAAGAACCTATAGGAAAATAATTCTCTTTCACAGCTTTAACATGCCTTGGACTGAGAAAGGAGGATAGTTTGACACAACTGCACTTTCTCTTCCCTTAATAAGTCAGATAACATGGTAAAATATTATACAAATTTGTAGAGATAAGCCAACTCTCCCATTTTTTCCCCGTTTCCTATCTCATAAAAGTAAAGTAATTTTCAAGACAAACCTCTTAGGGCAAGAAATTGAGGAAAGATGTCATTGAGATCAAGATTATAAAATGCAAGCAACAACTGAGCATTTTTTTTCTATGCAGAATATCCCATATGATTCCATTAGCCACAATAACAATGTTGTGTTACTAAACCTCAGCTTCAAGAATGAGTCAATATTTCATAGGAATAAAATATATTAGAAACAATATGTTCCTTTGATGCCAGAGTAAGAGGGGATATCCTTCGCTGACAGAAGAAGGTGCTTATGTTTCTGGTGCTGGATTAAATAAGGATACTGAATCATCAGGATTTCAGTGTCATCCAGACCAAAATCCTGTGATTTCCACTTAAATGGCAATCCAAAAGCAATACATTCATTTTCAACTTAAGGCATACACAATCAAGCTCAAAAGATCACAAAAATAAATGCCCAGCATATCATCTTCCTCTCAGAATTAATGTAAATCAGCTGGAATGGTTTTTAGGAGGCTCTAAGAGATGATTTGTTGCTGTTTTTCTTGTTATTGACAGGGTTTGCTCAGTGCATCACATGACAGCAGATCTGCAAACCTCCCCCTGCTAAACAGCACGGCAGTGCAGCACAGCAGGCAGGGCCTGGGGGTGGCCATCACACACCGACACTCATTTGCTGCCAGTTCCAATCTGCCTTTTCCCCCCCCAAAATTACAATGCAGGCTCCATTTTAGCCCATGTAGTCAAATTCTGTAGCAGATCAATGCATACCCATGTGCACATTCACACCTCCAATGGTATGGAACAAACTCTCCTGCACGTACCAGGAGAACACACGTATATCCAGAGCTGGAAGGGACCCACAAGGATCACATATATATAATTTTCAAAATTTATTTTAAAATCTTCAGTTACAAAATCACGAGTTTCTTGGAGAGGAAAGAGACAGTATAACAAAGTGTTCTTTCTAGAACTGCTGTCTATCCATGTCACATACCATGAAGGGGGGTGAGGTGAGGGGGAGAAGGCAAAAGCACGTAGGCATGAGTAACCTCTGTGCACATTTGTCACTGCATCCAGTCTCCTGCCTGGAGTGCTCTTGGTGGCAATCACCATGCAGAGCTTTAAAAGCTTTGCCACTATCAACAGATTGTGTTGATTTGGGGGGCGTTTATCAAGTATGTAAAAAAAGCCACATTCGTAATAGCCAGGATGGCTTCAGTAGGCACAGAAAAATACTCTCAAAAACACACGTTATGAACATATAGAGTTATTGAATTTCCCAAGCAGGAAACTGTGCACTGTAAAATGGGAAATAAATAGACGTTTCTGCGAGGCAGTGAGCAGTGTCCATGGATGCATCTCCATGACGTAGGCACAGAGACTGCCTTAATCTGGCAGATATAACAATCTCCTCTTTTCTCTTTTTTTTTTTTTTTAAACAACAACAAAACAAAACCAGACAAAAAAACCACTACAACACACGGAGCCAACCAGAAAACCATGCACAGAAGAAAAAACCTGAAAAATGTAACAGGTAATGTCATCTTAACATTAATGTATTTGCTATAGATAAAGGCTTACATTTTTGTTTCAGGTATTTTATTGAAGTAGCATTTTAAAGCAAATTGGATCACATCATAGAACTGCACAAGTCCATCCAAGCAGTAAGGCTGTAAATTCGAGAAGATGACAATAAAATCACAAACCCACAATCCATTACTGAATGATGCGTTATAAAAACAGGCTTGTTTTACTCCGTATTATTTTAAGGCACCGTTAAGACCTTCTATGCTGTAATTACCAACAGCGAATGAGACGATTCACAGCATGCCGTGTAAACACACAGGGAAATAAATTAAAGAAGGATTAGTAGGAATACGTGCTTCCTCTGAAGCACAGCATCCTCCGGAGCTGTCCGTGACAAACAGGTCTGAAACAGCCATAACCACTCCTGCCGGGACCAGCCAGGCACAGGAGAAGGAGCAGATGGACAAGTTCCACCTTTTGGAAATGCCACATTTTTAATGCTGATAGCTCAGATAAAACCCACCAAGTTAATTAACCGAAGCACACGAATGCACAGCACTAGGGCGGAACCGAGGGCCGGTCCGCAGCGCCCGGAAGGACCTTCACCCGAACACGCGTGGGAGCCGCTGCCACAGAAGCAGCGGGAGCTGCGCGAAAACAACCCAGCCCGTAAACACGAATGCACACACGCAACGCCACAACCACAGGCAGGTCCACACAGCAATTCCTGCCCGGCACACCTAAATCCTACCTGCCACTACACACGAGGGCTTTATTTCGCCAGAGAACACAGGCTATGCTTTGTCAGGGCGGTAAATACATTTTATTTAGGGTTGTGATGGAAAACACATCTCATGGCCAGTCAGGCGCTCCGGGGCTTGCTGTCTTTTGCTCCATCTTCCAGCGCCTAACGCTGCGCTCCAGCCCCTCAGCGAGGCCGGGCAGAGATGGGGGGCACTGCCCAGCAGAGATGGGGGCACTGCCCGGCAGAGATGGGGGGCACTGCCC